>JAQGAK010000220.1:0-113230 GCA_034696945.1 Lipothrix lubbocki
GTGTATGGAATGTGGAAAGCGTCAATGGAAAGTGGAAAGTAGGTATGGAAAGTGGATAGCTGAATATGTGGAAAGTGTTGATGGAAAGTGGAAAGTTGTCTATCTTTAGCATTGGTGGAAAGTGGAAACTATCCACTTTCCACGCGAACTAGACAGTTATGTGAAAGCCAGCCATAATAAGTATCATTTTATTTATGCTATAATAATATTTGTAAGTAAGTACATTTAATACAATAATAGATCAGCGCTTGCATTTATGCACCATGCATATGCTCCTTTATATTATATAATACGATAATAATACAAGCGCTTTGTATTTAGGTACTCTTGGCATTTATGTATAATGTGTACCTTTGCATTTATATATACTACAGGGACGTGAAACATGATCGTGAGACGTGAAAATTGCGCCTCCCAAAAGCCAATAATGTCTTCCTTGGACTCGAGATTACAATCCATGAGAATGTATTACTGCTAACAAATAATAATAGCATAAAACACACACACACATAGACAAGACACATTCCACTTGAATTCGTCTCAAAACTCCCACTTACATACACACAACATGCCAGGTCTGTGAGTATAAAATGATTGAGGATAAACGAACAAATTTTACGTAATGTAAAAAATGACGCCTAATAATTTTTTATGGCTTGCACATAATCTTTTCCCCATAATAAAGCTCTAAATACAGTTTCTAATACACGCAACTTTCCTCTCCCGTATAGCAAAGGCACGTTTATCCTCATCTTTATATTAATTTAGGATTAAGCAACCAACCCCTATCATCGAACAATTCCAGTTGTTGTGGATTTTACACTGATTACATACCATCAATATACCAAATTGTTTGGTCGTTACTACACCACAAACATTGCAATATACTAGACCGACTAATGCTTTATTCTTTACATGACTTACTGCAAACAAAATAAGAAGGCGGAAAATAGTGTATTAAATTAATGTTTTTTACCAATTTTGTGATTCAACCAAGACACTCAGTCATTCTCTAGTATGTACTTATATTTACATAATATTCATTCAAGAATTCCCAAATACTTGTAGACATTTAAAACCAAACCAACCAAGGTTGCACAGCTGTCATTCATTTATTCTTTTGCTCAGTATCTCTAAACTTGACTGCAAGAATTTGAGTTATACAGATATAACATTTGTTCATTGAATATACTGCATATTTGTATACATACAAGTTGCATTGAATTTAAATTAGCAATGCTAGCTCAAGCATAGCTATGAATTTTTGTCTTAGCTAAATAAGCTAAAACTGGGGGAAATACTTGGACAATAGCAATGGATGGGCAATCAGCACCAAAATATGAGAAATTGTCGGGAATTTTAAGCAATATTATGGGTACAATTTTATGTACGTGTTTGCAGCGCTAATGGCACGGAAAGTTAAAGGCCGAATTGTTTTATGGGTGATTTATACAGTGGATAGTAGAAATGTTTGAACAACCCCGTTATAAGATATCCAATATAATACTAATGATATTATTTGGCACCGTGCTAAACAGTAATCAGCTGAAGTTGTTTCGCGTATAAGGATAAAACCTATAAGTACAGAGTTTTGTAAACTCTCATTGAAACATGATGCCGTAATTAAATTTAAGGGACAAGTGTAAACAGGCATCAGGGACAACTCTAATAAGAAACATACACACATGATTGCTTCACCTAATGCAAGATTTATCTACACAATTGATTCTCTTCAAGCAAGAATAAGCATTTTTTTCCAATGCATTTGTTAAGAATTTGAAGGTTTTAAAAGCAAACTCTCGTTTATTGCACTTATAACAAACAAGCGGACTCTCCTGTTTGTACACACTGTAGGATCCTTAACGAAGTTATAAAAAGTATTCACTCATGTTGTTAATGTGAATCGTCGCGTATTCTCGCCAATTTTTCTATAATTTTTACCATAAATACCATAAACGTCAATCACTAAGTTTTAATTGCAGTAAAAAAACCAAAATGATTTCACATAAAAATACGAAGGCAAGGAACACTTTGCCAATCAAGAGTCGTGTGAATGACCATTTACAATATGTATTTATTACGCATACAATACAATACATGGTTTTGGAGCTCCTTGAGGTATTTTACAATTTTATACAAAAATGGCCTGATCATATAATTAATGCAAGAGTTTGTTAGGGCACTTCCATATTTCCCACAGCTTGTAAAAATAAACGCTTCAGTATTGAATGGACCCAATCTAGTACATTGTGTATGTATTGTGAAATCATTCCCAATACTTTAGTGTAAACGTAAACACTGGGAGAACTTCCAAGGTTCCTTACAGCAACTTGTGAGTAATTAACACGTTATTGCAATTACCACAATTATAGTATACTTTAAATGATTAGAGATGTTATGTGCAAAGAAATTGTGACGAATGGACAACGGACGAAGTATATAACATTCTTTTTAGTAATCTTATATGTAATATGAAACGTTCTTTTTATCATTTCCATATCTAACGCTACTACTGCAGTTACTTTACTACCCGTCCATCCAGTTATAGTTACTGTATACTTGCACATAGACTTTTCTTTAAAATGCTGCCAATTGCTAGCTAAACTTCAAAAAGGTGCTTACATTTTTAATACCTTAGAAATTTTTGACACCTTTGCAGATTCAAGCAGCAAAATGCAATTGTGTACTTACAACTGCGACAAAGGCAGGAAAGGAAGCCATTGCAAAAGTGCAGCAACTTATAATCTACAAACAACTACAAAATAACATATTAAGCACTGACTTGTTGACTTATTTATGGCGAAATAGGTAAAGTAATAATAATAATGCTAACAACAAGAGTTTTTGTTTCACTTGAGAAAATAGTGACCACAGACGTGCAGCAAAACGGATACTTTACCACATTTCCTCTTAAAACGCATTCTAATTTATTTCCCATGAGACCACTCACAGAGAGATACTTGTTGAATGCAGGTACATATATAAACAGTGCATCATACCATATTCACCTACAAATATACTTAATACTTTACATACTTATTTAGTTTACACCTTATATAAGTACAATCATAACCAGTAGCATTTTATAAATTACAGTCAGAATGGAAATAAAGCATGAAACTAATAATGATGTAACTGGAATAATAATTATTTTCTTTGGGAACACAACCAAGCAGAAATACACTGGATGCAATCCATGCCCTACATTCTAGAGTCTCGATTTTTTTAAAGAAGTATGCACAGTCTCTCGTCCACATGATCGTGTAGTAACAATTGTAATAAGCTTGATGCTGAAGTGTACAATATCACGAATAAACTGTCAACAGTTTTACAGTTCCAACTCTGGGTACTCACACAATGTACTAATAACTTGAGTTACTTGAGGATGTATTTTTTTCTACTTCATACTTGGTTATTTGTCGTGAGAGACTTTTCAAACAGCTTAACAATAAGTGTCAACCTTATAACTCTATGATGAATAATAATAAAAATAGCTTACAATTTGTAGCTTCCTCTTCGATTTGTCTTCATATTTGGCTACAAAAGGAAGTGCCGGTCTGACGATGTAAGAGATGAAGGCCTAGTGAATGCTAATTCAATTTTAAATTATTGCAGACCTTGACTGCTTTGAGTATAGACAAATATTCCCTATGTTGCAATAAATGAAGTAGCGTCTACAAATTATTTATTTCTTATAACAGACACAACAAATACTGAGATGAGTGTACCTACCTATACACTTATGATTATGATACCACACTTGAGAAAATAAATAGAGAAAATAAATAGTAGGTACTTACATAATAAAATCAAGAACTAAATAGTGACTGTCTCACACCTTTTGTTACGCGAGCCAACTTACTATACAGAGTAATGAACAGCGAGTGGAGAATCCCAAGGCATAAAGATTTAATCGATGTCTTTTGCATCCAACAAATTGGCTTATCGCTCCATTATATCGCTATCAAAGGAGCTTTATATAAAAGAGTTCGGAGCATCCGCTAAAGATTGCATTGTGCAGAAGTAACTGGTTGTAACAATAACGTCTCTCGCACAACTTGCAGTCTTTAAATCAGCAAAGCGCAAAATGAGTAATGTATGGAAATTTTAATGAAACTTCAATAAATAAAAAAATGCGACAACACTTGTATATGTGAATGTCTTGAGGGAACTTGACGGACAAACATCCTGCTGCTCTTCTGATTTCATAATAAATAATAGCTAAACCCCCTTTTAGTACTTGCTCCAAGCTAAATAAACACATGTATATGGAATGAGTCAACAAGTATTGTTAGATTATACTATGTTGCTAACTAGTAAGTATAAGTGCATATATAAGTAAATTATTAAAACTTAATGACAAGTAAGACACTTGAAGCTCAAAGTACGAAAATTCAATGAGATAAGGAAAGTCACCAGTGATAATAACATCCTCTGACGATGAGCTTGTCATGATGGAAACACAAAAGTAGGAATTCATACTCTTACAGCATGATATTCATTTTCGGCAAACATCTTACCTAAAATATAGATATACAGTATATACATAACTATAAGTATAATAACCATTCGTACATGATGGGATTCATTCTCACTTTAGCTAAAAAGGAATCATGTTCAACCCTGTATGATTTGATACTTAAGTATTAAATTATTCGTTAAGACCGTGTACTCAATATAAACATGGCTTCACTCTCATCAAAACATTGTTACACCTCTCAGCTATGAGTGAACATCGTCTTAACATTTTGCATAATTTGTCTAATAATAAAAGCATACAAAATATATACAGATACAAAGGTGTACAATAATACTTTGAACGTCGTCTTGCAAACACACGTCACTACAATTCAAGTGTATGCAATTTCTAATTATTTTGCATGTTTTCACTTAAGTTTATCATTGTAAACATATTAACGTAATCAAAATCTATAGCGAAGTATCATTTCCATAGTTTCATAAGTTCAACAATCAACATCCCGTATTATGCTCATAATTTCTTAATACAACCATAATCAAGTCAAGATCTATCAAATATAATTATTGAAAGTAGTGAGATTTCACCATTTTGATAAACAACTTACCACTACTTTAATGATATTATTATACACTTCTGGTTTTCACAGAACTTATATGCTTGGTTTAAAGATGATTTAGATAAAAATATTTGTATATATTAATTAGGATTTGAGACCCCAATGAGCAGGTACCGCAGGAGAAATAGATCCATTAACATGCTGGGTAATCGACACTGAGTTTTTGTATTACAATGCCGAAAAATCTGTTCCTCCAACCGACACAGATTTAAACAACAATAATAAGAGTAGGCTACAGTATATAACAGGATTATCGAGAGCATAAAAGTACTGCGATCATACCAAATAAGACTGCTGACTCATGTCACAAAGAATAGTACCATGCGTTCATTCATCATTGCAATTGCGGATATGACGGGGAAAAGTATAATATTGACAGAAATTATATGCCATGTGTATGCAATTTTATTTCCCAATACTATAATATACTCCTTAAAAATTTATAACCATGTTTGTGGAACAAAAGTTAACTTAAAAAAATCTTGCAATCATCCGTTTTCCACTCGCTTGAATACACATTGGAAATAGTTTTGTCGGTATGATTAGTTAAAATAAATGGTTTTCCAGAACTACTAAACCAATAATGATCAGTAATTAAATCTCATTTTCCTGTACTTTACAATGACTTTATTTTCTATTCCCCAGTTTGCTATTATAGTAAGCCTCCATTATAACGGAGCAGTGCTCAGTTTATCGTACATATAATAACCATGTTGAGGAAACCCTTTTTTCTACCTCCCCAGAAACTCATGACTAAAAATGATTTAATTTGTATTTTTTGTAATTACAACCACATTCCCGTTACTAGACAATCCTAATCTAAATCAGTTTTCCACGATTCGGATGAATTCCTCCGGTGACATTCCAATTGTGCAGCCTCATGCACAAAAAGACTTGAGAGCATGCAACTCTTCCTGTTCTTTGTCACTGTTATCAAAGGAAATTATTTGATGCCGGAGCCAACGAGCATAAATTACAGCGGAGATTTGCCGCCAATACACAGATAAGTATACCAGAGTTTGTCATCCTTACTGTGTGTCTGAAGCAGATGAGTTGTAAGTTTAAAAATCTTGAGTCCTATGGACAAGATTAAGGGAATCACCAGCATGGAAAAGGACACGAGTTGCTTCGTATTACTTCACCAAGCCCTTCATTTATTGCTTCATATATAAAAGATCCTTACGGAGAGATGCATGCTTCATAATCAGAAATCAACAGCCGAAAGCTTTTAAAAGTCACCCATACACACACCTTGCCAGTATCCTGCCGTGTGCTCAAAATCGTCTGAAAACTACAATGCTTGTACAGCACTACTTTATAACACATGCATAACATATGTAAGCATATATGAATTGAGTGTATTTGAAACTTCAGAATTTATCTTCTTATCTCATAGTGACACAACGTTATGTATTAGAATGAAATCTTCAGAACTATTATAGTTACTACGAACCAACCCCGACCATATAGGAAACACTCGAAAAAACTCATGTTAGAAAATCCTCCTGTCTCCACACTAGAACCTAAACAATGTCTCCAAACATGAGCCGATAAGCGTATCAAGTAGTGTAAAACTAAAATGCTGTTCATCTCCCTCCAATCTTTAGGTAAAGTAAATGTCAACTAAATGCTCAATCAAGCAAAAAATCTAGTCGAAGTCTTATATTCTACATGAGCAAAATGGAAACCTGATGAGTCAGTCAGGTGGATTTACTATAGTAGGATTTCAAACACGAGACTTACTATTGCTTAACTCTATTGCGACAAGATTCATTTGTATAACTACACGCATATTCATTTTGTCAGCACCAGGTGCGCGTATCCTATGTCTAATTGCAAGTTAAAATTCACGAGAATAAAACCGGGTTCAAATTACATTATTATAGTTTGCAAGTACATAATTCAGTATTAATTGTATATGTACAAATATACATTGACACAAGTTTGTATAAGTTTATATAGCTACATACGTATATTTGCATTTTAAGAGTTTTGGTGCGTGAATGAAATTTAATAATCAAGGCAGCTGCGGATCACGTAGTAGGCGATGGATAATCAGATAATATATTGGATTATTAAATATTTTGACAGGGAAACTTGAAATGTCAAAGAGGTTATTACATATGTAAAAATCATCAAACCTTTTGCGTATTCTGTAGGCACGTGAGCGGCACAAGAAGTGGGCATAAGGGTCGCTAAGTCGGCCTTCATTGTTATACACCTTCTTGCGAAGATCAGAGGCCAAGACAGCTTCCGTATACTCCAAAGTGTATTCTTCATCGATCCCTACTCCAAACATTTTTCTTTTCATCACACCACCTGACAAGGTAGTAACGTTCGTTTTCCAAGTAAATAATTTGTTGAATGAAACTGGTAGCTTCACCGACGACGAACAACTGTTTAAAACTCGTCTTGTTTGTTTTTAGTCTGTAGTATGGAAAATATTCCTTGGCACTTTAACTTCGTCCAGACGTCGTAGTACTCTAACTGAACTCGTTTCCGGATTATGATTTTTTGCAAACATCTCACCGGTTAAATGTACTTGCTATATAGCATTACAAGTGCGAGAGTGTGGATAGTCTCATTAGATGCTTGGTTTTAGCAGGGAAATATGTATGTATAATAATACAATATAGTGGTCGACAATATCTCGTGTGAATTTTTTATACTGATAAGCAGAATTAACGTTATTTTAATCCGCTTGAAACCAAGATTGACTTCAGGTAGCCTGATTTATGCATATTTCCTGATGATACTTATCATCAGGCGTTTGCGTGGAAGGACTGATGCTTCACATAAGTAATAAAAGCTTCCAAACAAACAACAACATTAAATACAAGATGTTTAAGCTGTGCACATTGAAGCAAGCCAACCCTGCAATTAATGGTATATCGTATCTTTGGATTCAGTACAATAACTAAGCAAATATCTCTGGCGTTGGTGTTCCTCCAATTTATTTCAATCAAACAAATGGGCAAAAACGAAGATTCCTATCACGTACGTATCAGCAAGGCTGCTGGATTTCCATTAGTATACAAAGAAATTAATAATAAGCGGTTACTACATATAATTTTCCTCCTCGCAACTTTGCGATGTTCCTTATGTCTTGTTTTTACTCTTGTTCTTTCAATCTAATAATCACGAATGTTTTAAGATTATATAGATGACGACGGCGAGGGCAGGCAACCCTTTTACAGGTGTACACGGATTGTTTGGAACAATTGTGAATTGCAATCCCACACGAGGAACAAGATGATCAACGTGTGGAGAGAAAACGGACAAAACAGGATGATAAATGTTGATTCAACAGTGATGAATTATTGCACTGCCTCAAGGAGAGAAGTCAATAATATAATGTTAAATTTACGGGGATCAGTGTATCAGAAGTCGACTTCAAGGAGTAAGATACAACCAAGGTGTTAAATCTTGATCAATCCTTGTTCGGGCGGAGTGAACAGCACTAAACACACAATGTCAATGACGATGCGATGATAATCTGATCTATATAGGCAAGTGCAACGCTGATGTAATTAATGGCCGAAGAATCCTGTATTTATTTGGTGCGATCCTGGACACTGCCCACTTGAGTTGTCAATTGAGAGATGTTATTTAGACGAAATTTTGCTTATCATGGACTTCCTTTTTTTTAAATGTGTCACTATAACGTTATGGAAGCTTGACAAATGTGCCTGTAGCATGTACTCTTATCATTATGCACGCATGAGAGAAACTACTAAGAATACGGCGAGAACTGCTTCTTGACCGATGAACGACCTAAAGCTTCCTCGTATAAGTATCCACCACACTGTCAAAGTTCAATTTACCCACAAATTGTCCATTGTTCTTTGTTTGGTGCAAGACACAACGAAACAGCGCTCATCCTCCCATGAAAATTACAGAGAGTACTTTCCACACTCAATTTTTTCTAAAAGCCTTAAGAGAGCTGCTGTGCTATTCAATATGATCTCACCTCAATAATGGGTGATGAGCATATTGTTAATAATCGTGGATGTATAATCTGATTTGAATGCCAAATCAGGTAATAATCGCTTGTTGCATGGAGATTCTATAGCAAATGTATTTGCGTGTATGTGTCTCACGCGGACCCAGACAAGCATCCTCAGTGGCATACACTAATTTCGTTATGGATTTAGCATAACAACTGAACTTGACCGTTGTTGTTGTGGTGGTGGGGAGGTATTAGCAACGTGAAATGATTTCAACTTATGGAGGCTAATCATTTAGATACTACCAAGGGTAGAATGGAATTATCTTGGTTACTCCACTTAAGTCTTGATAGTTTCCAGTCCATTTTTTATCCCTTGGTCAGTTCAATTTTATTGTGTATGTCTGGGAGCTAGTCCGTTTTTCGTTCAATCCTCTTAATGGACTTCTGCAACTTAAAAATCCAGTTCAATCTTATCAACCATAATTATTCAGCCACAGAAGTTTTTCTCGTTGCTTCTTGTGCAAATTTCTGATGAAAACAATCCGTATGCTTCATTAGTGTACACGTCTTGAGCGAAATCCCAACAAACAACAGTTTGTGCTTTCAAAAAAAATCGGTAATAATTGGAAAATCCTTGCAAAAGACTTGGGTTTGAAAATTTGTCGCTGTAAAGGTTGAATATTAATGCTGTATGAGACCAAGCAAAATTTATCTTCAACCGCCAGATGAAACGTCAACAAAAACTCAACAGGGTAAATGACTATCCAGAACCAACTCCCAGGATAATATCACTGATAGCCCTAATGACACACTGGAAGCGTTAGCAAGTAATGAGTCTGGTCTTATGAAACAATCTCCGCTTCAAATGGAATTTCTCTTTTCTTTCCTGTTGTAAATCAGTGTGAATGTTGTAAAATGTCTCACATCACAAATCACTAAGTGCATAGTATATAGTGAGTCAACAAATTACAAACATCATTATCATGTTCAGAGGTAGTGGATCCGTGAAGTATACACGGAAAAATCCTAATTTCACCTTATAATAATAATTTTCTTTTAGTAGAATATTTTTTGAGTAACACTACACTACAGACACAGAAATTATTTTACACTTTTTTGTGCTCTTATTTTCGTAATTTGTACACACGCAAAAGTTGGTCCACAAGTGATAAAATGCAATAACTATATGTGAAGATAAAATTGTGTGGATTTGGAATCTTTACAAGCTCCACCAGCATATGCGAATCCACAACACACGCAAAAATTATAGTGTCCACTGAATGTGAAACCAAAATGCACGAACGCCTGTTTTTATTATGATTTGAGGTGAGAGAGAAGAAATCAAAATAATAAGTTGAGTTATTTCAGTGTGCTCCTGATGACAAACTGACAGCAACGAAATATTTACAAACAAGAACGGAGTCACACGTAATCACCCTGCAGCAGTATGTGATCTAATGGATGAAATTAGCTGGAATTGCACATAAACACGATTTTCACGCACAGCCAGTGATTTTATTGTCAATCGCCAATTATGAATTCACACCTTATAACCAGCATTGTTGAAAGAAACACTTTCTGAAATTTTTAATGAAAACAGGCACAGGGTTGGTGTATACGTGCATGCTGTGAGCATGAAATTTAATAAATGTATCAACAATAGTGTTCAAACACGGTTGTAGTAAAGTATGAAGTACTGAGTATGAACTTCAAAAGTAAAAAAAAGTTGACACCTTTGCACAATTTGACGAAGCTTAATTACAGAGTGCTGACAATTTTTAAAAAAGAGATGTATGGTTTCTGCTTCACTTGCAGACAAGACAACAACAACTGATTTTTTTTGTAGGAAAGCTGTCAAGTACGTGAAGAAATATTTTGACCAAATTGTTATAGGCAATGTGTTACCAATACTCTCTGATTTTTTGTTACATTTTTTTCAATGTTTTAATTTTTTATTCAATCTCAAATTTTGTTCAACTTTTGATTTTTTAATTACACCAATAATAAATTGTACCTGTAGCACTGATCTGTTAGTGTTATTAGAAGGAAAATAAATGTGAATTTGAAGTAGTTCAAGGAATACCGAGTGTATAAAATTAAGCTAACAAAACTGATTGGGATGGGCAAAAGTTAAGACAGAAAAGAATTCTGTTTGACTTTACTCTTGCCGATGGAATGAATGGCAAAGTGGTAAGTTGATGCGATATAGTAGTTTTCTGTTGTAAAGTCAGTAGTTTGAAGGAGGCTCTGATATTGCAACGTGTTACCTCTCTTGTAGAGTATATTGCATGGGAAAAACATGCTTCCTTTACATCTTCCATCCTCCTCTTGACTTAAAAGAGAGATACGACAAGAGTTGTACTACACTGTTGTGCCTTGCACTTTCAGGTACATAACGCTCATAAGTCAGTACTAGCAACAGTACTGACTTCAGGATCTAGTTGTATGTATACCTTACACATACTACCAGTGCATACTACATTCAGCAGTATACGTATGAGTTTATAAGCATTGAATTCAATCAGAGTATAAGCACACGGCTCAATCTTTGTGTATATAGAGTGTGTACTTACACACAAGCTCCAAGTACTAATATAAGTATCGAAGCCACCACCTAAATGCAATCAAGTAAGGGAATACACGCGTATCTATGTGTGTTTACAGTATGTAGCTATGGTGCATATGTTTTGAATATATAAGAATAAGAAGCTAAAGAGAACATTGAAAGTTTTAATTTGAACCAGCAACAACAAAGGTTGTACAAAGACAATAAATGCAAATATATACTTGCAACTTGACTTAAAAACTTTGCATCATTATCATATTACTAGAGAGGAATTATAAGCAACAGTGGAAATAGTAGGTAGTCATCCTTTTGCATTAATGTGGAATGTAAGGCATAAATTATTTGCCGCTATCATTCTATCTGTACCACAAAGTTTTCTCCACATCCAGCAACTTAAGCACAAGACATATATAGTGTTGCACCTTGACTTCAAATCAATTGAAATGTATCAACATAGCGCTTTTATGCACCCATAAATGAACCCACTCACACTGCAGTGAAAACCTTAAGAGAGACATTTATAAAGCTATCGCTTAATTGCAACAAACACTTTTTTAGTATATTAAATATATGCGCCGAGCCTATGAGGAGCTCCTTTGTGTGACAAGGAGCTTACCTCATTATAATCATCATCACAATGGGATATATATGAACAGATGAATCTGTTTGATGTCAAGCATCTCAAATGGTTGATCACCTACAACTATATGCATTGCAAGTATATATAATTACTCTATCCGTTTAAATCATTTTAAGTAATTCTCACACAAACTAATATATTCTGGTTCAAAGTCGTTAGGGTTTTCCTATGTGAGGATAAGATAAAAAAAACAACTTGGTGAATTTTCAATCTTGTTGTAATGTAATACATACTCACCTTGGGTAACTATTATTATTATTCAAAAACTGTCTGCATAATTTTCTTTAGGCACTAAAATGTGTAACTCAAAGCCGGGTCCAACTTTATGAATAGGTAGGATGGTTTCAGTTTTACAAGGTTAATGATGGCAGTAGTATTAAACAGACAAGCTTTCAAATTTGCCAATATTAACATTAAAGTAGAAAAGCAACGTTCTTACAATTTCCCCACGGAATCTATAAACTGTACGGCATACTTCAAGATTGAATTTTTGCTGTTGTTGTTCCCTGGGAACCACCAAAAGTTTTGTATGAATGATTTATTGCAGATAATAACAACTGTTGCTTCAGTTTTAGGTGAAACAATTAGTATTCTCACGTGCCTCAATGATTTAAATGTCTGTGCGTAATACTACTCCTGTGCTTAAAGCATCAGGATACAGGAATATTGACAAGTCACATATACATACATACATACATACATAAAAACATATCATACATTATCATACATATTCTAATTGTGTACATGAACTTACATATTGGTACCATGGAAAACTAAAGCATCTTATGCGAAAGTTCTTCCAAAGATTACCGCTTCTTGAATTATATTAATGCTTCTTAACAGACAGCACGTACACATGTAAGAGTTATGTTTCCAAAACTTGAATTTACAGGATCGCTCAAATCAGAACTGGTGATCTACTCTACTACTCTGTACGTTATGCGCTTATGTACGAAACCAATGTACGCAAGGTTGTTCAAAAGATGGTGAAAATTGAAGCAAGGAAAAATACATTTTTGGAAATTGCACACTACAATTTATCATATACTCCATGTGGAAGTATTGTATCTATATTAAAATGAAAGCATTGTATGTATAAGTTTTACGGGTGATGCTCTTTTCAGAGATAAAAACAAAATACCGGTTACGAATAAAGGAGTAAACTAGTATGTGAAGTACTAGGGTTACTGTAATATCTTGAAGGATCATCTCTCTTAAAAATACTGTAGTACACACATGCTATTTCTTGCAGAAACCTAAACTTGTAATGTATTCCTTAATCACAGTCATCTTAGGTGACTCAAGTCGAACGGATACATTTAATATATTGCAACGCGTAACGCACTTGTTGTTATTATTGCCTTCTAACGTATGCTGCATAGTTCCGGAGGTGATTTCAAGATTAACGGACCTCCAAGTTCACCTGAACGAATCTCCAATTCTTCACTGTTATAGACTTTATGCATACGACATAGATTACCCACCAAGAATTATTACAGCAACGTTATAGAAACTCAAGGAAAATTATTTTCACACATAAATTTTCTACACATACAACTACATTTTTGAAGTCATAGTGCTATACAGCATGTATCTTTCTAAAATGATATTTAATATAAACATTTACGTCCATACTAGAATGTCTGTGTGCTTACAATAATTACTCTTTGGGGCACGTACTCTGCTAGTGTGAGGTCTTGAGAAAGTCGCAAGTGTGTAGCTAAGAATGAAACTGCGGGCAATTCATTGCCACTTCTTCATTAATTTTCAAGTGCTCAAATATTCCTGACAAGAAATTAAATAGCTCGTTGAGGAAATTATGATGAGAGAGGCTCATGGAGCTGCAGCAGGAGGGGTTTGAGATTTAAAACGTCCACCATTCACATTATCATGCACACAGCAGGGTAATAAATGTCGACACCAAAACCTTTCAAATCTCAATTATCATTTCTTTTTCCGCTTCCTATATTTATGATTGAGATTTCGTTCATTCATATCAACTCCATTAGTGCAAGCACTAAAAGTTCTGCAATAATGACCCGGTACACTCCTGACTGGGATTTTAATACTCAAATACAATTTTTTTCAAACTTGAATTTACGGCTCATGCACCCCATTCACAGAGCACTTGTATATGTGATATTTCCTTGTGTGCATATACAGCTATAAATATAATGGCTACCAACATTAACAATAAGATTAATAAAAGGTCCCTGTACACGAACAGTTATAGGTGTGAGGTGAGCCAAGTGGAGAATGTGATTACTTATAAACATTTCCAAGATGCACGCTTGGATGAAGTGAACCAGTCCACCAAAAACCAAATCTCATTCTCTATTAAATGGTATGTTATCAAAAGTGTATAGAGTATGTAAAAGATTCATAGTGCATCCAGTAATTTCCGTTCTGCTCTATCTCCCGCAGATTAAATTCCTTTTTCTACCCCGTTCGTTCCTGTCATTACCGTTTCCCATAAAATCATTTTTTAAACCACCGCTATATCACTGACCATAAGGAGAGACATATTACCTTGAGATCCCACAAGTTCAATTCGTTATCAGTAAAAGTTCCTTCCACAATAAGTATACACACTTCTAAAATATCTTCTACTTGCAATTTTTAACAACTATCTCGTTTATACAATATGCATTACATTATATATGTACATATGTATCTATTTACTGTTAACTTGCATATCGGCACATCCCATGTATAAATGCGATTGCACCCATGTAACTGCAATTACCCAACGTTTATTCGCCACAATTTACCACGTTTATCAGTTCAAACGTCCAAACCCTTCGCCAGTAGCTAAAAAAGGTATTTACACAAAGGTTCACTAATTTTATCCTCGTTCAGAGAAACATGAAGTGAATTCAATTTTGCAAGCCCATCTAGTATCTATATAACATACATCATAACCTGCTTCAACAATATGTCGGCAACACTCTGTCTTTTAATGTAAGAGGATTTAAAAGGTATCAAAGATCAGCAGGTGCAGAGGAAAGGTAAATATCCTGAAGCTCTCACGTACCAATTTAACTATGCGAAGGGTAAACAAGCAATGTCAAATAAAAATCAGCATGTGTGTCGTTGGGCATGTTGTTAATTATATCCACACATAAAAGCATTTGCACAGTTTACTTTGAGATCATGAATAAATTGAGATCACGAATTTTTACGTATGTTAAAAGCATCCCACATATGAGACTTTACTTCAGGGGTTGTAGCGTTTTAGTATAGAGATTCTGACATATTGTTGATGACAACAAGTTTTATAAAGCGTGTAAAAGTATTGTACAAGGGTCACCCTTCTACATGCTACCCTATCATTAAAATTATTAAAGCATATATGCTTGTCGTAATTGAATTTTTTAATGGTTGTAACAAATGGACATGGCAGATATATTTAATTTATGAATACTAATGCCAATATCTAATTTGGAACAATATTTAGAAATGAAGCAAATGACAGTGCAAGTGGTAGTGCCAAGAGCAGCTGAATGCTAATTTCAGATACATGACAGTTCTTATTTGTACATATATATCAAGTACTCTAATGAAGCGGATGGACACATGCATTTTCCAAACGAACGATATTCATTAAAAGCAATCAACTTGAGTAATCCCTGCAGTTTGAGATTTACATTGATCGAAAAAATCAATAAGATAATGACATTCGTACCGGAAGTCCTGTTTCCTTTGCGTTTCGTACCACTAGCTGCAGTACTCTGTAGGATGAAATACGGTGCAAATTAGGGTTGTGTTGTGTAGATTTTTTCCACAATCACCCTCCTCTTCAGATGGAGTATTTCTTCTACCCACGTATAAGCATGAAATCACGTCATTGCGCGTCGATTTATACTACATAAAAAACTAAACCATAGGTTCTCAACGGTACATAAGTATGTGTGCGGGCTGTGTTAGTTCAGGATTGTCATCATGTTAGTATAGTAATGCACATGTATGCTTTGTCCACCAGTGACAATAATAATTGATTCACGGTACGCAACCTCGCACTTCGATGTCACACAAAATAAAGGTTAGAGTTTTTTACGTCCTTATACAAACATAATAACACCCACGTTGACAAAGTTATAGGAGGAACAAAACAAGGCCTAAATCCAATTCCAGGGAATTGTTTGCCGGTCAAAAGTTTTCATTCATCTTTATGTTAAAAACGGTGACTTGATCTTCAAAAGCCAAGTTAGTTGAAGGAAGTTCAGTATCACTTTTCTCTGAATCTCATTTGAATTCACTTTTTCTCTTTTGCATTACTATCTACTCTACCTAGATAGTATAAAAATCCATTTCTCAATGGTTTCACCCAAAGTTTGTGGCGTCTCCCAAAAAAGATTTGTGATCGTTGTGCCAGATATTACAGTGGAATTTATTACGTAGGTGGTCAGGAGTCTAACAATGGTAGAATAATACAAAAAATAAGAAGAGTTGAGTAGACGCAAGGTGGAATACTACACCACAATTATTTGCATTTACACGGTTACACTGTTTATACTTCCTATAATTACTACATGGGTATCTTTTTAGCTTAGGACATAGTTTCCATGAAAAAGGGTTTGTTAACAGAATAATGTTCAGGTTTACCATTTACCATCGTCATCTCTTACATATGTAAGCTCAAGTCATGCAGTAGTCTTTCTGGAGACAAGAGACAATAACACGATTAAAGAATTTTTGTTTCTGCATGCCTTCTCTGCATTCTGCAAGATAGAAAAAAGGTAATAATCTCACTCTTTTACAACTACTTTGTATGCATGTGAAGAGGCGAGCGTGCAACCGAGTCAGTGAGTACCAAACTTGACTACTTGCAATAAATTCTTCAAGTCCCTTATCGTCTTCAACAACGTACACGCACTTGTTTCCTCACGCCTAAACACCCAGCGTCATAGTGATGTAAGCATACCGAAGAAACTTAAACTGGATGCCACAAGAATCGGAGCCTGCAGTCAATATAGCTCGACAATTCTTTCTGGAGTTTTCTTCCTAGTATATGTATGTAGATTCACTATAGTATACGAGCATCGTCCTATCCTCCTATCTGTACCCCATCATCGTCATAACAATAGATATGACTCCCTTGAAAGTTCAAGTTGCATCGGAGTTTTTAGTGTCCAATGGCTACAATCTGAATTTCAGATCTGACTCATTTGCCAATAAAATCCGTGCTTTCATTTCCATCCCAATCCAATAAATACCGTCTTGGATACATTTATGTAAGCAACACGACACACGTGTAACAACTTTTGTCCAACCTCACGGTAATAGAAAATACTTATGTCGAACTAGCTTGTGTATGTTTTGAATGGTTCCGTAGCACATTGGATGCTGATGTTGTACGTATCAAGCACTTGATATATTGTATGTATGTAAATACTCGCAATATCTACAAATTCCTCCGAAGGCCGAAAGGATGAAACAGGATTTGTTGCAAGAGAGCTTCTCATTTTACATATCAATAACGTCGCCCACATAGTATATATTACACGACTCAACTTTTTTCATTTCCTTTCGATTTCAACGTATTATTCATTATTTTGTACAAATTGAATCTTCGACACACTTACCTATTCCTCCTACCTTGGGTATGTTGTGCACTTATATAAAGGTATAGTGTCTTGAATGCTTGTAGTTACAAATGTTTCGACACATGTGTAACTACTTAGATACAAAAATGTGTATAACTCACGTTCGCTGAGATGAAGTTTAAGATCATACAATTTTAGATGCACTCCTTCGCACAGAACATTAGGTTTCTGTTGAAGTATGAAGACAATGCAAGAGTTATTCCTAACTACTATCTAGAGCTCGAAATGCATGTACGAGCATTTCGGTTAAATTGAAAAGGCCACATGTACAACCTGCGAGTCACAATAACACAAGGAGTTATTTGACAAAAGTTTGCAAAGTTTCTACTTTGAAGCGAAGACAACAATAGAATCCACAACGACGTGGTCCAATAATTTTGGCAATACGAATGTAGTAGTACTAGACTAGTACGACTAAGCAATTGTAGAACTTCCTAAAAATATCTTTTATCCAGACAGGCAAATTTGAAACCAGACCCACATCTCACAAGTCAAAATGTTGCCAACAGATATAAAAATTCCTGTGTTTCAATGACAAAAATTCTTTTCCCCTTCTGTCTTCACCACCACAAAGATCCTCTTCTTCAACCTTTGAAGCCCTTGTAAAGCGAGTGAACAAGTTCTTTGACACAACGAAACATTGTATCTGTAAATTCCCCTACACACAAGTGAAGACAAGTTCAAATGTTCCGAGCGAAAGTCTTTAAAGATAGAAACACATAAAAAGTAATTTCAGTGATTTGAAGTTGAAGTTGCGAATAAAATCGGGGGCAAAAATCTGTTTGCTATTTCCAAGAAGACACTCAGTTCCCGGCTTTTTACACCACCAGCTACAGCCAACTGAGTGTGGCAGCTAATGTCGGTCGGTAATTCACGAATAATTACAACAAGAAATTTAAAAGAAGCCTAATAGTCGACACAAACGGTGATTTCCGAGCCTGCACAACAGCAACATTATAGTCCCTTCTCCAATTGTGACTAAAGTTAGATTAAGATTCTGAAGGACATGTTTAGGATCTCAAGCCCAGATAATCCTCTTCAATATAATAAAGGATGCTTAATTTTTTTCAAAAAGATTTTAAAGTAGTCAAATCAACTACCAGTGTATGCGGTTGTAGCTAACATAAAAAAACTTATTTTAGTTATCCCTACACCAGCTCTTAGTGAGGATGAATACCATGAAAGGACATGAGGGTAAGTTTGTGAATGGCAACAGTTGACACTTACGATTACGACACTTCACATCAGTTCAATTCTGCGTGAATGCATTTTCAGAATTAGATTCATTAAATTTAATAAAGATACATTGATAGACTATCATGTTGTTTGTTATACACCAGAAACTGTAGAAATGCTCAATGTAACTCATCCCTTCAAAGCTTATCATCTCTAGAGTACATCCCTCGTATTCCCGTCGTCATGACATGCAAAGAAAATATGACGATGATGAGAGTAACATATACAATCCCTTCCGCTCCAATCCTTCATAGCCGTTTATCCCATCCCATAAGGAAACACCAAAGAAAATTACATGGATGAGTATAATTCCAACCATAAGGGTATTATTACTGACACCAGTCTCTCTTAAAAAGTATTTATCATTACTGAAGAATTATGAATTTTGTCACACCATGAAACTACCCAGCTCCAAGCGATAACTTACAAACTAGCGACATAAACCCCGGCAGTTATTTCTTTTGAAAAGCAACTCCTATTTTTTGACGAGCCTGGTCCTTGCCTTCTTTACACCAAAAAAATCAAAGGCAATAAGCACACAAATAAGGTCTTCATCCCTACAATGCCACACTGTCAAGATGCTCGAAATACAATACAACAACAAGAAAACCATTGAAAAACCAGGCAGAGATTTAAATGTGAATCAGTGTGTTTATCATCATTGAGACTTATTGTTATTCTTTTGTGCAGCGGTTGAAGTATATACTTAATGTAGATATTTACGCGTTTGTAGGTTCCTTCTTCAGATATACATACAATCCTCGTTCCCAGGTATAATACATAGAGTTGTTTGCATATATTTTTGTACATACGGAGTTTACATTCCTTCAGTTTACGTACGCTGATACATATTTCGTTTGCATTTTTGTATAGCTACATTTCCATATAGTTTACAGTTTACGTAAGTACGTATGCTTCTAAGATGCTAGAAGAAAACATCAGCTGAGAACTATTTTGTGAACATTTATATGTGCATGTTATATTATAAAGTAAATGAGAACCATATTATTAATAATATACTGCGCTAGAAAAGCAGTTGACATCTTCTCTGTATCTTATACTTATTAAGTTCCAAATACCGCTACTCCTCCATAATAGTAGGTTGACAGTCATAAAAATATAAAATACTTTACAAGTATAAATAGTATGAGTCTGAAATGAATGTGCCGACCATGGGATGACATCGTTGTCCTAAGTTTCCCAACTTAACTTGACATGCTCCCAAATGGTTGACGGAGAGCTGCTGCTGGTATCACCACGTATAGTGTGGCATATAGTAAATGAATAAAAATTGTATGTTGTTACAAATGTGGTTATGTACGATAAGCAATTCATTGTACTTATTATGTATTAGATTGTAAAAATGTATTTGTTCTTGATGTTGTCATTCTCGCCTTTTAGCTCCTTTGCATCTCAATTCTTTATAGCTGACAAGTTTTTAATGTCTTAGGGGAGACGTTATGACAGAGGGTATACATTTAATTCAACGCTCGGTGTCATTTTGTGATTCAATCAGAGCGTTGAGAAAAACATTTTATGTTTTACAGAGCTATTTACGCACAGAGAGGAGAAGGAAAAGGTTCAGAATTCAAAACCAGGCTAAAAAATCGGGGTTGGTACATTACATTTTTGTATGTATTGTACACATTTATGCATGTATGCATTATATTTAGCAAAGTATGTAATACATTAATACAAACATGCTTCCAAGATTCCGAACCACAGACCTTCAAAGAAGACCATAAGTTACCTAAAATTACCCACTAAACCATGACAAATACAACGAACCTTTACATGAAATGAGGGAAAAGGGAAAAAATTCTGGTCTAGTGCTTAGTATTTCTGTCACAACCTCTCAACGAGAAATTTTTCAATTAAATACAGCAACCATACAGATTTGAATTTAATACCAGTCATCCCTATTCTTGATCATCTTTGATGCTATTGTAGTTTTTTCTAACCCTTATTGTTAACATATATATATATATAATCACAGTGTGAGCATGGTCCTATTTCTGTTAATAAAAAAAATCTTTTCAAAAATTCTTTCAATGCATAGCAATATCGTTACTTGATTGTAAGAGCACTACTATAAATAAAAAAAGCTTGCCGAAGAGTTTAAGACCTGCCCCGTCAATTGTTCACGCTTATTTTCTAGTACAAACATAGATCCGTACACATATACATACATGCAGAAGTATTGCAGGGGACAGTAAGGGAATTTTATATTGCCTAATCTACAATGTGCCCGTGAAGCCCACGAAATACGGGGAGGGCGGCATAATAGGAAAACTAGTAAAAACGTTAGGGAAACCCGTAAAGCATCCTTAAGTTACTTTATGATATCCTCGTTTTCCATTCTACCCAGCAAGCATACTACCACGTCGTCTGCTCTATCGTTTCTTAGATATGTAACTTTAGAATATTTCATTGCACAGTGTTTAGATACGAAAAAATGCAAAGCAATGAATTATATATTTTCTGATTCTCTATGCTTCCCTGCGTGCATTTATTTCAAATCTAATATAATTCGTCCTGTAAAAGCACATCTTCCAACTTTCGTCTCTTCATAGTACAAGGGAGGCTTGGAAATTGTGAAAACAGAGAATCACATAAATCCGGAAAATTATCCATGGGTCATTGGAGAGGAGGAAGATCTGTGAGCCGACAAAAATAATACGCTGAGACCCACCTAAAGCGCTTTTGTTATATGTACAAAGCAAGCATACTTCATGTTCACATGCACGGAGCACATATGCATTTACTGTAAATAGCATTATTGCCAGCATAAAAAATACAGACAACCTCTGCTGCTGCTGAAACCAAAGTGGTTGTAAGCACTTCCCATTCTAATAAATCATCAATTATGTATTAATGAGGCTCTACAGTGCATACAAAAAACTGAACTCCTAGACAGTATAGACGCTTGACAAAATCTCTTGATAAAATATTGAAATTTAAATTATAATTGTTCCAGTTAAGTTAAGGTTATATATAATATCTATTACGTGTAGCCAATTCCCCTGGCATGTTCATAAATTTCAACACAACTGAAGTAAAACAGATGCTGATTAAGCCTCTACGGACATAATTCAGTGTTACCCTCAGAAACACTGATAACTGCATCTGCTCCATTACGTCAAGCGATATATGAGAGCTGTGGATTTTCTTTTAAAGGGGGAGTGATCATCAAATTAATTTCATTTTTCAAGAATCACATCATTTACACTTGCCTTTTACCCTTTCTGATACCCTGACAGTCACAAGGGTATAAGAATACATATACGTATCACTAGTCTTCAAAGAGATACCAGAAATTTAATTTCCAGATATATCCATAAACGTCATTCAGGCTGAACTCTTGCCACTTTGAGACAATCAAATCTAGATTATATTTTAAGTTCGTAAACCCTATTGCAAAAACCACTTTCGATAAACGACGTGCGTGTCAGGAGGTAATTTTTATATATAGGTCACCTCAGTATTTTCCAATCTTTGCCCCATTCTTATAACATTAACTTGTCAATATATATAATAATTAACACGACTTGCAATACATAGTTGAAATATTTTTGAATCTTCAGAATTTTACGTTAAAGATACAATCATGCTTACTGAGTAATATCTTAGAAGATTGTATTTATTTTTACTAAAATTTTCCTATAAGGAAATAATGTATTTGTACTCTACAAAAGTTTCAGTTACTGGCAGTTTTAAATCACGGAAAATTGGATGTATCTACCTATAAACCGATATTTGTGCGCGCATAAATATTGACACAGTTGAACACATGATGTTTTAAAATTATGTTACAGTTATCCCCCAGGAATATGGACGTTACCAAAGGTCACACATGAATAGACCAAGTTTTAATGTGTACCCTAATCCAGTGTAAACTTTTCTATACAACAATTATCATCCTGTTAACATTCGATACAGATCTGAAAACTGAAATATTTTATAAGCAAAGGATGTAATCCTAGACAGCTTCGGGTGTATTTGAATGTCTTAATCACCACATAATCTTTAAAATATATGCACTTCAATCTAATCTAAACGCACTTGACCGTATTTATTTGGGATTAGATGCAAGTCAGAGAATCTGACCTTAGGCCTTCAAAAATAAATCTATACCTCCAGTGAGCTGTGCACATGTTCCAGGCTTGTTGCACCAAGGGCATAAAACGTGCATGAGTTGTAATAAGTTAAGTAACGCCAAGTGAGCTAGAGATTCGAAATGCCATGCAGTTTAGAAAATAAAAAGTACATACTGCCGGTTTGTATGATTTGCATCGAAGGAGGTTGACAGAATCAAATTCTATCGTGTAAAGGCATTTGAGTTGTTAAATTATCAAAGCCGCAGTCACAGTCTCCATGCTGGGTGATTTCGTCGCTTTCCCTTTGACAAGTAATACTTAGAATTGGATGCTGCATACAGCACGTCTAAGTGTAAAAAGGGCTTGAATTCCATCTTTAAATCCCTTTTGTATGCAATAGTACAACATACATATATTGGAAGTAATAATATTTCAAACATGATGAACATGAAAGCTTTTCTTGGATATCAAAATATAAACTACTATTAGTTTTTTCATGATGAAGTGCATAATCACAAGTTGTCAAAAAGAATTACAATGGAATAATAACAACAATGAATGCACTCAACGGCTATAGAACAGGATTCCAGAGACGTACCTTTTGAATTATACGTGCGGACATTCATCGTCCATTACACCATGTACACACGCCGTGTTCAGACGTCGAGTGTAAATGACGGTGAAATCGCTTTTTCGCTATGAGATCTCCTAGCTAATAATCATGAGATGGATCTGAGCATTAAAGTCATTTTATAACTTTCAATGCATCTATTCGCAATATATTATGTATCGGTATGCAAATACGTACAGTAAGAAAAGGGTATAAAAATATACATACCGGCAATCAAATATCATCGTGTCAACAAGCCAGGTAATAACTCCTTTGGCATCGCGTCTAATTATAATTATTTACGTATCCATCGTTTATTTAACTTTCAAATAAAGATTTATTTAGTACCGTACCGCCTAACTTGAAATCAAACAAGACGGTCGTTTACAGTAGCTTTTACGTATCTATATGTGAATTTAAAATATAAGAAATTTGTTGTAATCCAGCCTTTGAATAATCTGTTTAAAAATGGAAGAAAAACCTTCCGTTACTTGAATAGAATTACGTAAGCATAAGACTGTGTAGCTATTTTCTTTTCTCTAATCAGCATTCTAGCTTGTACATAATTACATGAAATTAAAACCTTTTAAGTAGATATATCATACTGTTTTCGAGAAATATTTGCCTTATTGTATGTACCAACTAGCATAGTATGCGTGCAAATCTTTTTCATTTCGAAGCCAACAGTAGTTAGGACTAGAATGGGATTTTATGAAAACCATTTATAGTGAAACGCAACAAATTTTATTTATGCACATGTAATGTTTAGTAACAATTTCATGTTTAAGCTGTAAAGTTTGAATGTAATTTAAAGAGTAAATTAACACTCAAATTTTACGATTTCATTGCGTAAACTTTCATTTGTTTTAAGGCGAAATGATTTAAGCAGACAGGAGAATCGTGAAGAAGACACAGAGTAATTTGGAGTCAATGAAATGGCTAATGTCACGCTAAGAGTAGATTTTGATGCTCTGGCGCCTTTTGTAAAGAGTGCTGTAAACTAGTATTTATATAGAATGGTTTGGAATATTTTGTGGTAAAAGCTGTGTAGTAAATAAAATGAAATGCTTTTGCACCTCTCTGAAGTTACTTCAATCTAGTTTTATCAAGTGATGCAAACAATCTTTTAGTATAGTGCTAAAATATTGACGTACATATCCACCGGGTAAAATTCCGTATCCACCCTATTACATATATACTTTTGTATGGATAGATGTTCTATAATATTTTGTAAAACATTTGACTAGATGATGCACCTCCTCATGCAATTAAGGAAAGTGGATGTTTACGATGTGTGAAGGATTGTGCGTATACGAGTTCTCTTATTTTCCTTTGCCTTAAAAAGCATTCATCATCAGAGACACCTACGTTGAGAAGCTCTGATGTTCTGTTTATTGCCTTTCCCCCATATGTAACTATGTGTATGCTACGCATATATGTTTGTATTATTTTCTAATAAATTCAATATCGATTAATTGAACCACAACAGAGAGTGGTTGTTAGCCTTTTATTCATACTTGCCGATGGATGCCATGACTCCAACTGCTGAACTTGCATGTTCCCAATAAGTCATTGGCATCACTCAACTGCTCTGCAAATATATTAATTAGAACTCTTCACTTCATTTCTAGATTCAAATAAACGCAGTGATAACATGTGCACAACTTTGCACTAAACTAACAATAATTCCTCAGTCACTGAAAGGGATGGTTGGAAATTATGTTTATGTAAGCTCATCTTGGTCCTCCAGTACATGCTCATTGGCAATCATTGCTGGCACTTGCATATTTTTTTGCTTAGTTATCGACATGCCCACATATTCACAATTCACACTAACAATTTGAGCAGAAACAGACGTCATTTATGATGTATGCATTTGCATGTACAGTTAAGTTAGCTGGATATGTACGAGAGTTATAATTATAGTGGAGACGAATATCATCCGATAAAGAAGAATTGATGGTACGTGACAGCAGATAAGCAGTGATAAGTTACAAGAATTTTCACTGTAAGAAGATGAATAGGATCGTGTGCAAAGATTTTGCACTTCAAACGATTCACTCAATTCATTTTAAAGCTTATCTCATATTCTTATCATTTTATAGCCCATATATTTGTATAAAAATTAATTTTCCGGAAATTTTTCAAACATAAAAACAAGGAATAGTCCATATACATGCATGCTCTATATAAGGTTACAGAATGCATTTTGCAAGCGGATTCCAGATGATCTCTGAAGTTCCGGCAAACAACTTAATGCTATCTTTACGAGTGTCTGTAGTTACAGATAATGGCGATGATAGTTAAAACTTAAGTTGATAACTCATAAGTTAAGAACTTATGTTAGAAGCTTGAAGTTAGCTGCTTTCCTTGAAGTCAACATGAAGTGTGTATAATATAATGAGGCTGCGGGATTATCTTCATCATGTCCAGCGCTTATGAGGGTCTGGCAAATATAATGACAAGTAATCTAATACCGTTTAGATTATGTGAAGCCCAGTAACACTTAAGAGACAAAGCTGTTTTGACAAGAGAAGAGAGATAATGTGGGACATTAACAAGAAACTAACCTAGACTAAACTAACGCAAACTTTAAATTACTTAAAGGAAAAGGGCATAAGTTAAGGAAAATAGTAAAAGAGATGAAAATAAGTGCGGCGTGTCGTGGGAAGTAAACATGGTGCAAATAAACACTAACTAAGCTATTAAAACTTGTGCAAATTGCAACACGAGCCTAGAACTTATGCCATGAAAATCTGAGCTATTACCTTAGTTTGGCATCCTCCACATCCACACAGGAGTCAACTCGATCAGTGCTGATTAGCGCATGGTCGTCGTCATCATCATCTGCGTTTTGAGGAGCCGGATCGTCTTCAGCTAAAGTATCCTCATCATCCATATCCACACTTCCGGATGGATCTGCCTCATCAACCTCAAGGGATGAGTCTAAACGACCGAGTTCAGCGGCTAAAATTTCCATTCTCAAATGATGAACTTCACACAGGAGGCCATCACGCTCCCGACTAATTAGATTCAGTTGTTTGCGAAGTTTCTGAAGCTCCTCCGCTTGACTTGCCACTATGCTTCCATTTGCACAAAAATGTGGACTACACTTTCCAACCACAATGTTTTGAGTCTGATTACTAGAAGTGAAAGCAATCCTACTATTCCCTCTGCTCCCAATGCGACTGGGATTGAGACTCAATCTGGAATCGTACGACCCATTCATTTTGAAACTAGTAATTTAAATGAAGACAAAATAATTCGTATATTTTGTTTACACTGCGTATTTACGTATTACATATATCTATATATATGTAGTTAACAACAAGAGTAACCGCACATGTACAAAATTATGTATAGTGGCAATGTATCTAAAGCTTGAAGTTATTCACTTGCTATTCACTCTTCAATTAAAATTTATTGATGTCAATTGGAAAATACTCTGCTATATTGAGGGGAGACGACAAGGGAGAAGTTACTGTTTGCATTCGCACTGGAGTATTTTTATCAGCGTACTGAAGACTTGTTGTGCCTTGAGAGTTAGTTGAACGTGGCCGTTTTTAGATATTCATCTCGAAGGTGCCTGCCGGGGTCAAATTTGTAATTGGTAATATTCATCTCCTATTACCTGCCATGCTACGCACACATGTTTCCCATTCTTGAGACGACGGCAATATAATAACGACACTTCCAAATTTGAATGCCACGATAACTTCCCAATGTTAATCACTTTGAATAGCTGGACGGACTGGAGTGTGTGCGTAGTGTGTGTACTACAGTGTGAACGAATAACAATGTAACAAAAAAGTCTTTCTCAAACGAATCCCTAACTTGTCTTGAAGTTGCCACAAGTAGCACTACTGTACTTATATAATATTTTAAAGGTTTTTACAACAGTTCACAGCAAGAGAATTGACTCTATTGCTGCACCCTTATCGATTTCCGGCACGTACTGTAGCAGATCCTACGGAGACCCCTTACTAGATCCTCAACTGACTTATACCGACTTGACTTCCAAACGACAACCAAGATTACAATATGTTGCAGTTGTTGCTGGTGGAGGGACGTACACTAATAATTCTAACTGGAGTCACACAGTTTGTGCAACAGACTGCTCAATAACAATACTATGCACACGAACGGATGATTGTAAAAGTAACCACTAGACACATGTAGAGAGAGAGAGAGAGGCATACGGGTATGGAGTGGGCAAGTAAAAAACTTTAAATATATAATGCCATACAGTAAATAGGTACTTCTAGAGTAAACCCTCGATGTAGATTTCATTCATAATTCATACATTCAATGTGTATATCCATCTTCAAGCGCCGCATATGTGTCGGGTAGGGAGTAGTCGTAAAGCAGTAGCTGCGTGTATAGTTACTCGGACACAGTCAGTCCAATGATAGAAAAAAATTCAGTCCATCCAACTACCAATATGCTACAAGCTATTAGAGTAAATACAGTCAAGAACTCATTTTGTTTAAATTGAGGGACAGCTTTTTCCCACTTTTCAACGATGAATATATAGCTTTTATTATAATGACGGGATTAAATTCTTAAGCCCTTGGCTTTAATTCAACCTGGGTGGGATGATGCGGTCCTCAGATTTCTCAAGTACTTGAATATATTCAACATGTACCTGTAAGCAACAGAAAATGTGCAATTCAATAAATTATACATAGTACATATACATTATAACATAAGTAATATACAAATGCCACATTGAAATATTTATGAAATAAAAAATACGTGGAAAAACCAAAGCATCCACTTTTATATAATTCACAAGATTCTATATAAGCCTTGAAAGTAAATAATCAGGCATAATCTCCTAAAAATCACAACACAGCAACGCGGTGAGGGGCAGCTAAACCGTATTCTCAAGTGCACAAATTTCACTCTTGTCCAGCATTCCGAATTAAAAGCACAGGGCCTCCCACAATCTCAAACTTATTCTTCCAACAAGTACATAAGCTCACAAGTCGTGATGAAGAACGACTAAAAGTCTTAACAGGTGATATGGTAAGCTTTGTAGAAAGTAAAAATAGAGGAATGGAGAGTGTAAAGTGATTACTTTAGCTAGAAATGTCTGTGTATCGGATTTTTTTTGAAATTTTTTGTAAAAAAAGAGATTGAATTGTTACAACACCAAGAAGAATGCAGGAACAAAAGTGAGTAAATCCATAGAATGTCTCAAAGATAGTATTTAGTAAAGGCCTTGAGGCTTGAAACAACTGAAGCTAAACTAATATATGCATTGACAATTCTCGGTAGACATCGACGTCAGTACGTGCAAATAATAATGTACGATACTGAAGCGACAGGGAACCTTTTGGAAGAAATAAATTGTGTATGGAAATAAACAATGGTAGTATACATATTCTACAAGAAAAGGGACAGTAAAACCTATAATGATTCATTCTGTGCTTACCTAATGGCAAACCAAATCCCAAAGTCCAGTGTTGAAGAATGCAAGTTTCAACTCACTACAGTTGACGCCGGAGTGATGTAACACTTTCAGATTTGTATCCTTCCTTTTAGTTACAAAAGAGCACGCGTGTATTTGTGTGAATTTGCTTTTTTTAAATATTGTACAGGAGCTTTGTAGTATAAATTTGAAAAGTTGTTCTTAGTAATAATTAAAATCACATTTACTTTTAGTAGTTCACCTCGTTACAATATATAAACAAGATGTAAAATAAACCAACAATTGGATTTTGATTGAACTTTAAGTGGCTTAAAGGATTATGACTTGAACTGCTTGACCAGAGAATACTTAATGGGTTGTGTGGTTGGAGCTGCTACATGCTCATGTATCTCCTCCGTTCATAGTACACCATGAAGATGCTGATTCTCTTGTAGTTCTGCTTATGCAGATATATCAACTGCTTAATATTACAGATGATGACACATTACTTTGAGTACCCTAGAGGTGATAAAGTCAAACGACGATGCGTGCTCAATCGTACAGAATATGTCGACGAATGTACTGAATGAACAAGAATATCTTCAATATAGAGTTACTCACCAACAAGTCACCACCACTAAAGCGTATATGAAGACATTTAGGAGTTAACTAAACTTGACAACTTCTCTAGTAGACGCTCATAGAACAAGATTAGAGATGAGTGTGAATATTATGTTGCAGCAGGAGAAAATGAGTAAACAGACTAAGAGATCTTTACAAAGTTATTAACACTTTATGTAAAGCATCTACATAAAAGCAGGACAACTTTCTGGATGCTATGAAAACTTACAAATTCAACACTCTAGTTTTGCATTTCGTTGAATTCCTATTCAGTGTTTAATTAGCAAGTGTTTATATTTCCAACAAATTGCTGCTCTGTATTAAGTATCTCGTGTGTGCAGCTAACGACTTGCCAAGTCAATGCTCACTTGTTTGCACACCACTTCACTCACTCTTTGCGTATTTATAAACTCTTTTGCCGAACAAACAGTACAGATCGCTTTATGTAATTATTACGTTTAATAATGCAGTGTCTTCTTCATGTTTTAATAGAACAACATATTAGACAAACAAATGATTCATCTCGGCAGGCTTGGTAAATTGTAAACCAATATTAAGTATATAGTGTATACAGAATAGCTCGATTGTACTATCGTCGTCGTCAGTTATCCCCATATATAACAATTTCAACAGTGCTTCAGTTTCAATACTGGAACAAAGCAATCTTTCCACTTGTCAGTTGGTGTTCCTTACATCATTAATTATAATCCCGGATTAATGTATGAGAGGGGAGTTATAATTAGTCCTAATTACTAGCCATTATTCCCTTCTGATGAACTGAAGATCGATACAGCAAAGATTAATCGATGGCACTAATAATTTAACTATATCCGATCAACTATGAATAGTGAATATACTTAATATTTTCCACGAATCTCCTTTGTTTCTTTAGCTTCCGAATATATGCAACAAATTGACATCTGACATCACAAAAGCAAGTTCAACTGTAAATTACGTATTCAGATTAATATTCACAGTTCACCAGAACACAATAAAGTGCTGAAAACAATGGTCACACATAATTAAAGTTAAGAATAACTGTATTTATATGTAATTCAAATTTAATGCACAAATTGTTCCATTGTTTTTCGAATACATAAAACTACGAATATGACACCCGCTTTTTCAGTAATACACTTTCAATTTCTTTACTCACAATTTGCTGAACCGTTTTATTTCCTTAATATGGCTTCACCTTCCTTGTTTACACAAATATTCAAGGTATTCTCTGGTCCAGGAAAAATAGAGCACTGACTCAAATGTTTATCTGCAAATTCCTCTTACCTATATATCATTTGCACATTCAATGTCTCCCCTAATCAGTCTCTTCTGGTATCTCAATGACTACTGGAGTACAGCTGATTATTGCGGTGATATTACGTAAACATGCCGCAGTTGCCTATAGTGTCTGCGGCATCATCCACAGTTGTACATGAAGAATGTTATCATATGGTAAATGTCTATAGATTATGTTGGTGGTTGCACCATAAAAGTTGCGACTGCATGAAAAGTGCAGTTATAGTAGTAGTACGTGTGTGTACAAAAACTTGGGAGATTTAGAGATTAGAGAATAAACACGCGTTTAATGTATAAGAAGAAACGAGCGTGTCTATAACATGGTATTAACTTTCAAGAAAGACACTTGTGAATTATTTTAAGCACACAGTGATATAAAAACTTGTCCTAGTACAAGAAGTTACTTGTAGACAGTTGTAAGCAGGATTGCCGGTGATTTATGCGTTGACTTGTGTAAATACTGGTTAATATGTATAGTCAAATTAAAACTGATGAGAGCTTCTATAGACTGGATGTATGAGTCCTTTGACTTAATCTTTTGGCAGGGATTTGACAGTCGCCGGATTATATCAGAGTGAAACACACTGTAATGATGATGGATTATTATCAACAAGATAAAACAATGCTGTGGGAATTTGTCAACAAGTCAAAACAAAGATTTTATGCTCCAAATAATTGTTCTATAAATACATAATTACCTAAGCAATGTTAGGATTTAGAAAAACTAAATTTTGACAGAAATAGTTACACGGAAAGAATAGAAATATGGCAATAAGTATTACTTGGTGTGTTTATTTCTGGAAATAATTGAGTATTAAATTCTGAAATAACGGAATAGACAGAAAATAGAGTATGAAATGCGGAAATAATTGAAAGGAGAATCCGAACACTTTACGTTGAAATATAACGGTGGGATTTACCTGGGAAGCGCACTATAAATGAATAATAAAAATATGAAAGTTTGTGAAAGGAACATGCCAACACCAGGAGCACCGAACTCAATGTGAGGAGAAAGGTTCCTGGGTTCGATCAAATTCAATTTATAGGGAGAGAGCCACGTGGAAAGTGTTTACTTTCCGAGCCGCGAAATGCGATAAGCAGCCCCTGATTTTGACTTGTCTGTTCTGTCCGACTGAATCTTGTTCACAGAACCAGTGAAATGTGTGTGATGCCCTAGCAATATGATACACAACCGCGTTGTAGTAAGCATGGCATAAAAAATAAATACATATGAAACACACCACTCTCACTTTCAATGCGGTTGCTCCTTCATGTAAAATGCCAGTCATGAAACCTTGTTTACCTTCTTTTTTTCTTATTCAACTTTCACGCATCGTGTATATTATGCAGTCACACATATAGACTGACAAGTTACGAAGAAAATATAAGTACAGCTACCCTGGCTTGGTTGGCTTTGAGGCATTTGAATAATTGGAAGCAAAGCTGCTATTTATCGTCGGTGAAGGATCTTAAAGTACGAATTTCTATACATTCAACACAGAAATTGATACTTTGGGAACCTTCGCCGACGATATGTAATAAGATAACATATTTACGAAAAAATGAACGTGAGTATTGAAAATCTACATATAGGTTTAACACTCATATACATGTATCTTTACTTTTACTTGCTTCCATTATTGCATAAATGACTTCAAGTATATGCGAAGGAATTTTATGAGAATTGGGTTCCATTTTTAGAAAATTAATGGGCCTCTGTGCGGAGGATAAAGACAATTTACCATTGCTTTATGTGATGGTTACGAACTATATTTTCAGATTTATACCACCTAATAAATATATATGTTTCCTCGTGTAAAATATAGAATAAAGTAGAACCTTATATATCATAAAAGATGTTCAATGTACAAAATGTCCAATGTACACAAAATGTTCAATGTTTATGTTTCAGTGGGCTGGAATTTATTCACGGGAATATTTTTATACTGTTAAAATACCTGGGCATGAGTATACTGTAACCGTTACTTTAAAAAAAATTGCAGGAAATCCCTCGTCGCGGTTGTATAATTTCCGACTTTTGTGGTACGCGGAAGCGGGGATGGCTCTGGATTTTTATTAAATCTCACTGTCACTCGACTCGTGCCAAAGCAAAAACGAGGACGAGGAAACAAAAATGCAAGTTCTATAGAAACAACGAATGCAAGATAGAAATAAACAAGCAGCGAGATATAAGAAGGAGCATTGACAGAGCAATATATGATTGTAAATTCAGACAGCAAAAGAAATGAGAGATGCTGATAACGAAGGAAGCGAAATTCAAGGACTGACGGAAGCTAATGAGTAAACAACTGTTATGGATGTTAGATGGGGAATTTATATTAAGTTCAACTGTGAGTAAAGTTCCTACAATAATTATTACTAGTTACGACCGTTCCTCCTTACTACTAAGCATGCATAGTAAGTTTTATTATCTACAGTTTTCAGCTTCTTCGGAGTTTGAAATCAATATATAAGAATGTTAACCCTATGTGTAACTTTTGCTATTAAAGTGTACTTCCCGTTGCTAACACACAGTGGAAACCGCTCGAATGTTTGGTGATGGGGTGAGCTCTTTTAAGGAACCGCATTGTGAAGCATCTTTCAACTTAATAATGAAGCATCTGCTTAGGAAAAGGACTTGGTGTATTTGGTATAGATGAAAGAGACATACTACATAAAAGTCTATATAACTCTTAACACACTGAACTTCTAATTCAGAGAAAACGTAATGCTCGAATGCCCACATCACAAGTCCTTTCCAAGCGTCTGCTGACACACGCCATGCAACTAACCAAGAATTAAGAAATGGAACGTGCCACCCCGTCAGTCTTACACCAGCTGTCTGAAGTCTGGCTGAGCTTTAATTGCTTAGGCTTAGATGTGTGTACATACAAAAATTACGGTAGTAGTAGCCAAAAGGCCTGCTTATTCTTATGAGTCCAGGTAGTTTTTTTTGCTGGGTTTGTCCTCTCTCCTATATAAGTTTAGTCTCATCTCAACTTCAACCCACACTGAAATACTTCATTTTGATGTTCAGGTTTCCCCGTAACTATGCTGACATTTACATGGACCTTTTCTAAGGTTTCTGTTGAATGCCAGGGGAGGTGCAATGAGTAATTTTTCGAAGGAACAGCTTATGTTTTTGAAGGTTTATATTTACCTGAGAAACAGTTTGAGCAACAAGAACTACAATGCTCGTAAAATATTGACCCGAAAAGGCCGTCTGTATACAAGCAAATACTCGGGTAGTAACCATCATTGTTAAAAGGTAATCATCGGCATTAGTGTAGTACAATAAGCTTAATGTGATGTTCATTCACTAAAACTTTCACCTTCTGTTTTGGTATAGCATCGTCTTAACCAGTGATGTGAGCCTGCTGTGGAAGTTTCGCCCTAACATTGTTTTTATATGTAATTCGAGATTCGCTTGTACAGGGGAATTCCTTTTACAATATAGTTCCTTCGACGATGTATTCCCTACATTATTATATATGAATATAGAATTTATGTAATAACGTTCTGTTGCGCACTTACGAGACAAATAATAAATTAAACTGGGACGAGTATAAAAGATATGATAAATCATAACCGTGTTTTAAAATGATTGTGAAATACAGCTATATAAGTATATGGATTAAAATTCTAAAATCTTGACTGAAGCAAAGAGTGCTATTCATACTTTATCAACCTCAGAGTTTTAATTTCTCAGCAAGATCGATTTTTTAAGCTGTACTATAGTCGAGTCAAATACAATCAAAAGACAAGTATTTCATTGAATTAATTTATTCCAGTAAATGTCGTTTCATTCAACAAATAACAAAACTACTAACATCAAATATAGAGAGAATTTCAAGGAACTGTAACTGATGAAAACAAATGTTGAATGAAAATTCTTTCACGGAAGGAGAAACTTCATGGGAGATTTGCTCCACGCACTGCCAAAGCATCCGCGGCAACATTTCCAGGAATGCCGGCATGTGCAGGAACTAAAGTCTAAAACAAAAAATAGAAATCAACATTGTAAATCAATGGTAAAAATCAATAATATTCATATAACAAGAAAATAAATTAAAAAAAATATATTATCAACAATAATTCACTTACCCATTCAATTTCCATGCCCTTCATGGCTTGGTCGAGTGGTAGCCAGTCATCTAAATTCTGAATCGGCTGGTTGTTATATTTACGCCACCCATTTTGCTTCCAATTAGGGAAGTACTCCCTGACCGACTTGTAGAGCAACTCGGAGTCAGTATGTATATTGAGATGATGGAAACCTAAAAAAAATATTTTCGTTAATAATTTCCTGTAAATAACCATTATTGCTAATTCCTAAACCGAGTAAGCGAATAAAAATATCGTATATAATTATACATAGTAAATAATGGATCAATTCTGATAACAGAACTTACAAACAGAATTAAAAAATTTTCAAATCGGAATTTAAAAATAATTTACCGTATGTTTTCGCCACCTCAATAGCGCGCCGTGCCGCTTGAATTTCGGCCGTGTTGTTGGTCTGACGGCCGACCACACGTTCAGAAAGATTCCTGTGGGGAATTTAATACTGTTAGTTTACAGGTATAGTCGACACTAGAAACTCACATTTAAAATATGAACTCATCAAATATAGAATTAATTATGGAGTAATTATTTATTGTATACTAACATGTGTTGCGGGCCAAAATAGACACCCAATCCAGCGCGCGCTCCTGGTTGTCCATTTCGTGGGCATGCACCATCGACGTACACTATGATCCTGTTCAGCCCGTCCACCACTAATTGTCCATGACCATACCCAGCCATTCTAAAATAATTAAACAAATTAAAGATTGGTAAAAACTTTCCTATTATAATACATAAACTCGAAGAGGAAGGAATAGAATCCATACCGTCGTATCAATGAATAAGAAATAATCTGTAGACGCATGTTTAATGAATACAAAATTCGGCGTCTTTCAACATTTTAATTCAAATATTCTTTGAAAATTAAAAAATAAATTAAGAAGAATTAGATTTTATTATTTATGCACGTAATATTTTGACTTTCAAATTAACTGACAAAAGTTGAGTACGAATTTGTACTTCACTAATCATCCTGTCATTTCTATTTTGCACGAAACTCAGACAAAATATCAGATCATACAATTATGTAAACTCCCTTGGTTTAAGAAAATACAATATTAGTAATAATTTAGAACGAATGAATAATCGGTGAATAATTGTGTATATCTCCCATCTCAAAGATTCTTCTCGAAGCTTTTTTTGTAATATTTGAAAATTGAGAGGAGATAAATCTTCGCACCACACTATCCCTACGAACTAACTTTTAAATACATGTGAAATAATAAATATTTTATAAAGGAATTTATAAGTAAATTATTCTAAGAAGCAAGATATTATTATAAATAAATTTACCTTACACCCGTTTAAGTGCAATCTTATTATTAAACCAGATCCCACGCGATATCCACAGAATTAATCCCAATACTGTCTGCTGCGAAAATGAAGACACCGATAAAGATCGAAAATGGAGTCGCACAACAATCTTGCACCCCTTGTAAAAAATGTAAAAATGCTTCTGCTTGAACTTGCAGATTCAAGATTATTCCTGCACAAATACTTGCAATGCATATACAAACAACTCTTGACTCGAATGCCAGTGGAAACCCAAGAAGGCTGAGTGAGCAAAATTTGAATAAGATAAAGATTAGATATAAAGATAATCATAATATTAAAATTTTAAAAAATCTTAAAAACGTTTTAAATACGTTTCATTTGTTATTTTTGGGCAATTATTTTAGTCCGCTTGCCAAAAAAATATTAATTATAAAAAATAATATAATCATTCACCCAGCGCTCTGTCCACATGTTTAAATGTTTTTAGTGACAATTCAAATTTCACTTATGTCAAATAATCTTAACGATTGTGGATGTAAATACTTGGAATAATATAACTATATATCAGACTTTAAAACAAAATTAGTTCTTAAAATATTACGCATTTTTAGGGAACCTACTGAGCTTTTATTACAACGTTGTCTTAAAAGACATTTCACACCAATCGTAACTATCAATTTCATATATTGTAAGATAAAAATTATAAGTCAAGATTAAAGCTTGAATCCTGAATGAATCGCTGCCACTCCAAAAGTTAAATTTTCGTATGTGACAAAACGAAATCCGGTCCCTTGTATCATACGCTTGAAGTCTTCCTATAAGTTTAATAAAATACCACTGATTAATGTAGTGAAACATTCCCATACATATATTATTATTATTATTATTATTATTATTATTATAAGACTTCAAAAATTGGTCACTGACCTGATTTGGGAATTTCCTAATGCTCTGCACCAAGTATAAATATGAATCCCAGTCTCCTGCGATTACTTGACCCATCACAGGTATAACCTGGAAAGAGTATTGGTCGTACACCCTGTGAACAAAAATAAAATTTTACCGCTTTCATAACCATCTTATGTGGAAATAAGTAGTTTTAGCTTTATTATCGAAAATCGAAACACATTAACTTTCGAGTTGTCAGTACTCGGCAAATGGCACAATAATTATGGTACATTGATTAATACATTGGGTTCAACACATGATTAGCAAAACGCTTGTATAGAATATTACCATTTAAGTCCAGGATTGGTTACATGACTAAACTCCAAACACATGAATCTTCCTCCAGGGCGGAGTATTCTGTATGCTTCTTTAACTACCTATTTGTCAATTCAAAAAAATTAAAGAGATTTTATTACGAGCCAGATTATTGCAGAAATTCTGATGATATAATCAATGATCAAATGACTCCTTACTTTATCAACATGGACACAATTACGTATCCCGAAAGCAATCGTGTAAGCATCGAAAGAATTATCCGGAATATCAGCCAGGTTTTCGGCATCCCCCACTTTCCAATCTATCCTTCGGAGCTGATCTGGCGTGAGGGCTGTCAAGGCACGATTACTTCCCACTTCTAACATCTTCTCATTTATGTCACACACCAGCACGGAACGACTAATCAAAAACAGATTGGTAATTTGTTTACAAAAAATTATAAAGTAAGGAGACAAGGTAGATAAAAGTTGTTTTATTTAGATTGCTGACATTCTTAAAGAACTGCTTAAAAGTTAGGCATACGGAGTTGTAGCTGGATACAATTCTATCTAGTATTCTACGCGATGGAAAACTAGAGATTAAGGTTTTTACATTCTAATAAATTGCTAGATTTTAATCAAGTTAAGTATTTAAAGTCAATATTGCTGTTAAGTGCACTATAATTTCCTCACAGCTAAATAAAATACGGCTGTTTATACTCCGATTTATCAGGCTTAATTTTCTCTATCGCAGAAATATTTATCTTGGCTAAAAACCTTGGCAGGAATTGTAATGGTTGTGATAGCTAATAGTAGAAAATATTTCCATCTCTTCAAGTATTGTTTTTACCATATTTGTTCTGATTGACTATTCCCCGCAAGTGCTTGGTACTGTGCTTCCACTTCATTTTCAGGTCGCTTTGATGGCAATGAATCCAGGTCAGTAGTGAGAGTGATGGGTCGAACAAAGTTTGGGGTTGTTTCCTTGTGTTGCAAAAATCGAAATGCGATATCACCTGGTAAAATAAAAGGAGAAATTATTATGTCATCGAATAAAAGCAACATATTACATGCTACAACCTTCATGTCAAAATCCCAACACAGCTACTATCCATACATATAAGATACCCGAAAGATTAGGATTTGCAAATAATCACCTGTACCACCCGCAACGTCAATAAGTTTTGTTTTAGACCCTGGTCGCAGTCGATTAATGAAGATATCCTTCCATACCCGATGTACTCCAACACTCATGCAATCATTCATAAGGTCATAGCTGCTTGCTACATTTTCGAACACTGTTTTTACTGGAACACATAAAACAACAAATTATTAGCATTTTGCAAACTAACAAATTCTTTGTTCAAGCAATACATTTTATTGCCGGAATGCAAGTTCTTCACACCGCGCACCGGTAATCACTCCAACCGTTATTGTCATCTCTTCAAAATACGTAAGTACTTCAAATTTTGTAAATTCATTCTTCAAAACCCCTACTTACCTTTTTCCGCTTTTTGTGCCTCTGAAACTGTTTGAAAGCCAAAATGAGTCTCCTTGTCCGATGAATAAGTATTCCTAAGAATTGCACATGTGGTAAAATTATTAGTTGTACATCCTAATTTTTGAACATCATATTTACTGATTGTCCTTAATTTCCGGCACAACATTTTTACTAATTTTCAATAAGGATTATTTAATAGCGAAATTTTTATAATGATTATTTAACAAAATAACGTGTCGTTATTCAACAAACAGCCTAGAATATCATGTTTTCCAGTTTTTTAATAAATAAATTCTATTACATTTTAAACTTCGCGCTATTTCTAAACTCGCAAGGTTATCTCAACGCATCAATTTGTAATAATAAAAAAATAATCATAAAATTATTAAAACATGTTAGAATTAGAAGTGCTTGGTGGAAGGAATGAAATGAAATAATGTTTTTAATTATTTCGGTTCTAATTCTTGCTAAAAAAATTTCAAGTGATGTGAACTAAAAATAATAGATACATAAAATGACTAATTTTAATTTACAAAAATTTATATAGTCAAAAAAGGTTAATCAAAATAACTGAATTTAAGTTGTAAAAAACATTTTATATAAAAGAAGATTTTAAGATAATAACTACATTTTATTTATTATTATTATTAAACTACATTTTAATTGTAAATTTGGAAAAAAAATTTAAATAGGCTTAAAAAATAATGATACAAGTGCAAAATCAAAAATTAAAATAATTATCACAATAATTAAATTTAAATTATAAAAAAGCCAAAAAAATGATTAATCCAAAAAAAATATGTAAATAATTAAATTTAAAATATAAAAAAGATAAAAAAAATATGTTAATAACTAAATTTAAATTCTAAAACAGATATGTAAATAATTAAATTGAAACTATGATAAAAACTAACCAACAATTATTATGAATTTAAAAGTATTATATATTAATATAAATTATAAAATAAAAAACTAAAAAATCATTATTAAAATATTTGAATTCAAAAGTAAATTTAAATTATAAAATAAAAAACTAAAAAATCATTATTAAAATAATTAAATTTAAAAGTAAATTCAAATTATAAAATAAAAAACTAAAAAAGAATGGTTAAAATAATTAAATTTAAAAGTAAATATAAATTATAAAATAAAAAACTAAAAAAGCATTATTACAATATTTTAATTCAAAAGTAAATTTAAATTCGACAAATTCCCCTGGTTCCATTCATCCGAAATGAATTTTATTTGTGATGGACTTGGTGAGAAATGGTCAGAATAGCATGCAGAATATTCTCTACAAAGAAGTATGAATGAAGTTTGCTAATTTGGTAGCATTACCCATATTTGCATTTTGCGTATGTAAATAGCATACAAGCAATAAAAATCAATCTAAAAAAAAGTTGCTCTATCTAGCAAACAGGAACTTTCCCGTAGCAATTCACATACTTACACTTACGCCTACTCGCAAGATAAGCTCCGCACACTAATGACTAACGGCAAAGTGTCTTTATAGATTAAACTCAATAAATCCAGCGATGTGTATAGTATAATGGTAATGTCAGCACTCAAAACTGCCGAGTGTGTTTCGTGTTTACATCGCCAACTATACAACATCACATACAAGTAATTTACTTGTCATTATTAAAGTAGACAGTTTACGGTGTAACTTGCAAGAGGCTTTTAAAGACAGCAGAAATTAAATTACTTTATGGATAAAGTTATTTGCATGAGGATTTTTCATACTGGGAAAAAGAAATAGGCATATAGGCAATATGCGTACGTGGGTCCTTATACCCTTACAAAACAATTTCGATGTCAGTGACGAAGTGCAAAATAGTTTTCTTTCATCTTAAGTAAACTTTTTTTGATGATAATGCTAAAAGCATTGTATGTATAATATCAATTCATACATTACATTGTACATAGTTGCACTTGGTAATTAAATGTGAAACTATCACATTCTATCACCACCGATCGTATATCCTTCCATGATCGAATTAAATTTTAATTACTACTGCAGTGTTTGATTTTAGGAATTTTAGATATCTACATGTAGGATCTTTTAATAGAAGCAAGTTCGGATTGCGGGGTATGTAATTTACTGAGAGTGTGGCTATGTGCAATTCCAGTGTATTTTGAATAGAGTATAGAAAATGCAGCGTTGAAAATTACAGTAATCCATATCTACATACCTTAACGAGTCCACCCGAATAATTCATATACATATATTTATATTTATGTATGCAATGGCCGGGGTTTAAATAACAATTTGACTTGAGTATAAGTGGGTTAATGGACATTGTAATTAAAAGCTGAACGAAGATAGGCTGAGTGAGTTTTGTAACAACAACGTGTGGTATGTTGCACCGTCGGGCTGTGTAGAAGCATAGAAGCAATAATAAGTGTAGGACCTTTCATAGAGTTTCCTCAATGCGGTGTGGCAAAGTCTATCTGTTCTTTGGAGAAGAGCAAGCTCGTGCAAAGGAGGGCTTGGACTTTAATATAATACAAGGGTTTTACCCGGTTACCCTCCCTGTGTGTATTTTCCCCATGCTTCTCGTGAGCTCCTTCTTGACGAGAGTATTACACACACACAGGGCTCCATGCGCAAAAATCGATTTCTACTTGGAACTCCATCTGAAATAGCCATGCTGTGTGTGCCCTATGCAATCTTATGGTGTGGATTGCCAAAGGCAGGCAGGAGCAAACACAGACCAAAAGACAGCTGAACGGAGCTAAAACGAAACTGCCGTACAATTTTACATTAGCTTTTGAGGCATGTGGTACTGCTCACTCCTTTCTACACTAGCTTCAGCACTACGGCATACCTCTTGTTTTGTCTTCACGAGTTGAAAAAACTAAAAGAAGATAGAATATTATCAGGACAAGACGAGAGGTACCCCTGTAAACGAAGGCAGTGTATAGGGCAAGGCATTCCTCTTATCTTTTCTCCAAGGATTTTTTCCCTGACTCCTATATATCTGTACTTATATATTGTGAGCACAGATACTCTAAATACACCCTTGTAAGCAAGTGAACTTGCAAGAACGAAATAATCAGGGTAGGATTTTGAAGGAACCTCTAACGGAGACTCATTGTGCCATATTTTGCTCTCCTCTCTGTGTCTAAACGTCTCCTCATTTGCTTTTCGAATGCGTGCGTGAGTGCGTACAGAGAGGATCTTCACCCGCTGTCGATTTTCGCCTCTGTAGGTTATCCTATATAAACTCTGTGCAAAAGTTTTCACGATCTGCTTCAACATTCTATAATACTACATTTGATCTTTCCTGCCTTTGCGCTAAAAACCTGATCATACGAGTAACGCAAGAAATTATCATAATATCCTCCCATCACAAAAAACCTAATTCCTCACCGGCAGACAACTTGGCTCGCTGTCTAAATGTCTTCTATTTACATAGTATGACAAGAAAAAGTGAGAATGTGCAAGGGACGTTGAGAATCGAACATCATATTCCTTAAATCTTGTTTCCTTCTATGTGGAGTTGAGGATTCTGATTCCATATAAAGAATATTACTCTCCTCTACTGTTACTCCCCAAATTAGTGTATGTGCGTTAACGGGTAAAAATTTTAAATCCAGGTTCTTGTTATTCCCAGTTTCGTAATTTATTCGATCGTAACTGCCAATTTATACCAACAGAAACTGGTTCAATGTTCACTTTGTAACTGAAAGTAACTATAAGTATATTGTGTGTGTCGTATACTTATATACAAGCAAGAAACTGTTGTATTCGAAGTTGCCTTGCTGCGTGCGTGCAAATCTTTAAGTTACTCTCTGTAACGTTACTCTGTTGTGCAGGTCATTTGTACTCATTTCCAAGCCGTCGCCTTCAACTGTAATCTGGCAGTACAAAGTGAGACCAACAATATACTTTTAGGGAGAGAGATTGAATTCCTGAGGACGGAAAATTCTGGGACACATGAAGTGCATATTTGGCCTGTTACTAGGCGGTTGTGAGCGACTGCGAAAGGGCAATCCAAGAAGAGGCAGGCAGCAGAAGAGGCAGACCGCCACATCAGGCTGCTGCTTTTTACTATTTAGCCCTGAGCTTTGCTGACGATCAGCTCTCAGCTGGTTCGAGAACGAGTATTCTTCTGTGTCGTTGTCGTACTTGGACGAACGTGGTGACGCACTGTATTGTAAGGATTGGAAATTGAAACTCAGGGAGCCTCAGCACAACCGTAATAATCTTCTATACTATAGAAGGTTTTTTGCTAAAACAGAGGAGCGACGGAAGTTATACACTATACACGAGTCCAATCGTTGGCAGTCCACGGCGGGAACTGTATTCCTTCGGATTAAGTGTGCCGTTCCATGGTTCTGTAAATCCTACTGATAGTACAAAATATACTATAGGTAAGATGAATCGATTCATTCTACTTCTCCCGTATATGGCTACGACCACCATCGCAGCAATTTTTGGTCTGGTAACCGAAATCTTGGCAAACGAGTAAAAAATATCTTTACCACGACAAGGGCAGTTCTTTCGTGTGTGCTAAAATCATCTGTCACGTTCGGAAGTTACACAGGAGGTTGGTGGTTCACATTTGCTCCTTACGACAACCATGTGCCAATAATAAGTTATAGACTATTAGGAACAAAGGTACTTAATAAATCAAAATTTTTTGTCAGCATTCATTTTCATTTCTGTGTAGTATATGTGCGGAGGGGTAAAGAGAACTCACATGTAAGGAGACATCATACCTATTTAGATCAGATACAGCACGTTTCTATACTCTTTAAGGTATTGGTAATTTCTTCGTTGAAGTGTAATTCAAGTGTTACAACATGTAGCGATTACGCTTGTGACTTGTGTAGTCAATCACAGCTTCAAATAATACTCAAATGATACCACGACGGGAGAGATTTAGCATATGTAATGACATGCGAATGTAAAGTTTGGTATGTTATGCTTGAGTGTGTTATGGTTTGTTTTGATTCTGTATAAAAAAATCTTCGCAAATGTGCAAAAAATAATTTGATACAGTAAAAAATTCCTTGTACATTTATATGTACAGCAGACGTTATAACATGAGGTGTAGTAATCTCTTTATACAGCGTTGAGTGTGAATACAAATTAGATTTAGGATTTTAAATTCTTGCTTTCATCCTGCGGATACAAGATCAGTCAAGTACAAAGTATATTGATTAGCATATAACATGTGATGCCAGAGTGTTTGAGAGGGTTATTTATAAATTTTTTGAATTTAAGGATGAAGAGTGATGTGAATGTAAAGGCGTGTATTTTAAAGACATGCTTTTGCAGTGGCTCACACCTTTTTTCTATCGATTGTCGTAGCAGTTGAGACCCGTCTGATATGTTCATATAGTTAGTACGAATTATTGACATTGACCTCTGCACAGGTTTGTATGCCTCTATACAATACGAGTATGTACGGTGAACATATTTTAAGCCTCCCGACTAAGTTATACCAGTACATCTGCTTACACGTGGACGCCTACTTTCAGACTTTACACATGATGGGATTAAGTCTGTGTATTGTGTAAATAATACTGTACTACTGGAATTATTATGGATCCACGATGCACCAGTTTCCCAGTTTTCCTTGAAGACTGTTGTGTATACTCCACGAGTTTTATATCTTGAAGCGAAGTATAGCGTAGTGAAAAGATACGTATGTAGACGTATGGTTCCAGCTTTCGTATTTTTTACGACTGTCATTTCGTACCATGCTACACAGCATTTAATGATTCTTTACGTACCTCATATTAGTATTTCTGTCTTATTTTTCGTATTTCTGTAACTGTGTAGTGTTGAATTTCTACACGTTGTTTTGAAAGCCGTGAGCTTGAAAAAATCATATGATACAGCTCATTAAAGTCGTGCAGATTGATCCTGTGTATAAGGTAATAGGTATATTTAATTGTTAGTCAATGATATTAAGAGCTAGTAATGACTTCAAGGTAGGCAACTACTTGATGTAGTGATAGGTGTTGGACGTTGTTTGTTTATGTAATTCCACAGACAAGCACCATTATCATATAAACTACCCACGTTTGTATGCTATGTATATCCAATACATCACCCACTCGTTTCATTAGCAAAAGTTTTAATACTTTCTATCTAACTTGTTAAGCCTTTATTGCATCTCATAGACACGTCACACGGTGTTTTCTGTTTGGTTTGGTCCGGGTGTAACATTGATAGTTCCCCCATTAGAACTGAAATAGAGACATTTATACATACAGGAGTTTCATTTTTCAGCAAATAATACCTTCATGTGTTAGCACTCCGTAATTGCAAATAGAATCAGTAGTTAACCATAAGGTTTACGTTATTACGTTCTTCTGAGAATGGGATGTGAATATTACTTGCAAATGGACACGAATAATTGCACATTTGTTATATCAGGTTTAAACAGCAAGAGAATATTCTCATAATGTTGTACGTCCCAATGAGATCTGAGCTGTTGCTGGGTAGCAACTCCATCCCGATGAAGTCATATTATTACGATATGGATAAATTTATTGAACCTAATTATTACAGTCTGCTGAGCATATATAGACTATTCTGTCAGTGAATATAATAGCTTCATAATGATTTTGTTGTACATGTGCAGTGGAGATGTGATGATGCAGTGTACTTACCTTTCGGGGGTCACCTCAGAGACAACTATTCTAGTAACGTTATTGTCTAGCCTAATTCATTGCATGATACCTCTTGCATTTAATTAAGCCTTGCGTTTGACTACTGCTTTACTTGCAATAAAAATTGACTTTGAGTATATGACTTCGCAGTTTGAATAATGAATTGAATTTCCCCTCCAGTCATGTTTGGCGTGACGTTTGTTTTTTAATAAAATACATTGTACTATGTGTATTGACTAGAATAGAGTATACCTTAATATTAATTTTATGCAGAATGTGAATGGTAACACAGGTGTTATTTTTCTTCCACATGCATATAAGCATCGTCCTTAAGTGATATTGCTGCTGTATCATCACGTCATAAGTGAAGTTTGTTCCCAATATCTAGATATATGTATTAAGTTATTCTATTAATCGTACATTAGTGACTCGCTCATTGCTATATGTGTATTACTGACTTGCCTATTGGAAGTAAAAATTTCACTCATAATAAACCTGTTAAGACTAACGATGGATTATGATAGTTGATACTTTTCAATTTCTTGGGGTAGTTCATGATATGGTGTAAAGAGTCGAAGGGTAACATAGGAACATCTAAACATTAATTATTAGAGTTATGATTACTAGCAATTAGTTATGACAGATCTGTTTTTTATTTGTCAAACATTTTCATTTCGAAAGTGTCGAATACAACTCGCGGTGAGTATTGTTTAATGTGTCTTTGCCAATGTATCTTGTGTAGGAATTTATCCCAATTGATTTACTGTGGTTTATAATATAGGCAAGTACGAGTGTGATCAGCGTGATTGCGTAGAGGCCTCATTTCTTTTATTCCAGTTTGGACATTTAACTTGCATGAGGTCGAGTAAATACAGATACCGATGACTTTTTGATATGACAATAGTATGCATCTTAATTTCCTGGTAAAACAATAAAGTACTCTCTCATGACAAAGTCTGTGTGTTTCGTACTTAAAACCGATAAAAACTTCTGCACTATGTTTAATCAGTTTTTGCTGCTATCACACCCGAGGTGGCTTATATATAAACAGTGTATACCTTAGCGTAACTAATTAAATGTGCTAAATCGACTCCATTTTCATGAATAAGAGTTAAGCTTGTTGATAACTTTTGGGCCCGTTGGCAGAAAATGTATTAAAAGTATCAAACTGTTCGTATCTGGCTCAAATTTCGCTGACTCTCACTCATCTCAGGTCTTCACTCCCATGCGATTAAAACGGATTAGTCGAGTCAAAATTCGCCAATAGGCTGGCATATCGGAAACGACCTTTGGTAAATCTTAAAGCCTTTTTAAAGCATATTGTACCCTGAGGCCTGTATTGTTGAAAAGGAAAATTTGCTTGCTTTGTGTCTTAGATGATAAACAAACGGCAGGAAAGTTCTTGATGAATCATTTCTTTATTAGGAGTACTGTTGTAATAAATAATATTCATTCATTCGGCACTAAATTATATTGCTTGCTCGTTGTGTCTTCATTCGGTTTTCGTTGACTTGACACACCCTCGCAGGAAGTAAAATATCAAACAGCTGAATAAATGTGGGATGGGATGGAAGCACGTGCAATTTGTACTTTACGGCAAATAAAATGCATGCAGGCAAGTTCTCAACGCCATTATATCGCTCGGTTCTACCGACAGTAATGTAATAATTATTAGAGGTACATAACAATGACATGCTCCTCCGCTTCTCCTGACTGTATGCACGTATCTATAACATGAAGTAGAAGTTTGAGTATCATCCTCAATGCTGTATTGATTGTTTGCGTCAATATACATATCAATTATTAATGGTATAGGTGACAGTTTTTCTAGTGCTCTCAATATATGTAGATCCTATCTTTTGTATGTTTTTCAGCTCGAATGCATATTGTGTTACATATTCGTAACTAGTTTATACCTGCACGAATGCTGTATGTCGCAAAAATATTTTCCTAACTTTTATAATAGTTACCACCAGTGAGCAAGTAGTTTATACCCGGGTTGGGTTGTTGAGCAATATTGACGCTCAGTTCAAGTATTTTATTATTATTTTGAAAGAGTTTGTTATTTCCTGCAAACTTCTCTCAATTTGTTTTCATATCAGAAGAGGTTCATGAGTTGGTTCCACACGCGATCCACGATCGGATTCTTGACCTCAGTAACTCACCTCAAATTACATTTCGCAGGGCCTACAAGCAGAGCAAATACATGCTGCATTTTTGGGTTCCAATGAAATTTTGCATTGCAAATTACGAAATCGACTGAAACAACGCATGCACGAAGTATAAAGCCTGTAAATCATGATTTGTGGGATTTGAGCAGTTCACAGTCTAGAGCAGAAATTGAGTTCTCCTTTCTCACGTTACCCATTTACGCCACGTTGTGTAACATTTGTGCCTGTCAAATACAAATGGGTAGGTAGGTATCGAATCCAATATCTCCAGTTTGGATGTTTATACAAGTTAAACCAAGGTTTGAAAGTGATGAATGGCAAATGTGAAAGACGATTCTATTCTTCTACTTCTTCAGGCAATGACTGTATTATCCTTAAGACGATAATATATAACATCCACGATAATAATGTCGAAGTATTAAACGTACAGTTGCAAATCCTTGCATGGAGGTTTCCTCATTGGGGTTTTCATGCGTAATATTGCAAGCTCAAAGCTAGGTTGAACTCAATTTTGCTGAGACGTCCCTGAGTAATTATACGTATACTTTAGAATGTGTGTTATTTGTTGTTTGTATAATAATTATATATATGTATATCTATTTATGACATTTTGATGTGTGTACATTATAAAGGAGGAAGCGAAATGTTGATATTAATGACGGAGTTTTGGTTAGCGATACGTACACGTGTGTAATTATGTGTTCACCAACGATAAATTTATCTTTTATGTTCATTGCGAACGTTAGTGGTATATAAATACAATGCTATGTGGTTTTCTTCTGCTTAACTTCTTTTAATATATTTGTATTAGACAAAACAGTCATATACAGTTTCTGTTTCCCAGAGTGTTACTAATTCAAACACATACAACATGTGTACGATTCAAAACTGTCAAAACAACAAGACTTGGACGAGAAGGTTCCTCTACTGATAAGATTATTCACAGTACGTTAACAGAACTGTAGCAGGAATCAAGTTACAGTATTGAAAACACTGCATCGTTAAGTAACTTATAACTATGGGAACTGAAAAATTGAGGGAGCGAGTTCAATGGAAGCATATACATAGACTCCGAGACGTCTTTTTTGGTGAAAGAAGTTTTTACAAGTCAGCTGGTTTCTGTCAGAGTTTATTCCTCTTTTTCGGGCTAAACACTCGCATATTTTACTTTCGCGATGTCATTCTATGCAATTCTGAAACAGAGGTGTTTTACGTCATATTTTGCCAAGTATATTTCAGTGTCTTGAACAAACTGTCGTCGTGATCTGTATCCTCCTCTTATACATAGGAAGTATTGAATTTCACAAGATTATTCCATAAGCAACATCATTAATGGAGTGGTGTGAGCATAAATTGGCAGTGTGGAGTTCCGGGGTTGAATTCAATTAAATTGTTAATTTTTATCGTTAGGTAATTAAAAATACTAAACAACCCAAGCAAACACTGTGTGCTTTGCCATTGAACCAAATAGGGAAGAGAACCGCGTTTAAGAATAAATTACACTTGAGAAGAAAATGACTTTGACGTCCAACCATGTTCTAAATCTCCCAGCAGTCAAGCTTTGAGAAGTTGTGTCTAAGCGGAATAATCCAGATTCGTGAATGAATTTAGATCCTTGGCTGGCATTCTGCGCAAGGTTTTCGTAGATGTATTTGTTATTTCTAAAAATGCTGATGAATTAACCGGAATATTTATACTCAGGCCGATCTTTAAATTATATGTATGTACAATGAGTACTGCTACCCATACTTTACTATCATTACTAAAATATTAACATATAAGGAATTAAGTTGTTAAATTTACATCTTGGATTAGACACTATCCTTCATTCTGGAGGTGTTTACTCTGTACAAGGTGTACACCACTCTGTACTGTTTCTTCTTTCAGATGTAAATTGCTTTAGGAAAAGGATGTAGAAATAAGCATATAAACTGCAGACATTAAACGACAATCGTTTTGCACTGTGCAAATGCATAAGTCATATGTGTACTGATATATGCTTCTATATTAAGAGATGAGGCCAGTTTGTAAGTACAGCATTCTAGCAAAACGTGATCAAATTGTTGTTGTGTTTAATGTTTAGTTTGGTTGGTAATGGTTAGTTGGCAGTCAAGATAAGGAAAACAAAAATTATCGGGTCTGTTTTCCCAGTGTTTCCAAGTGTACGCATATACACAAACGTCCTATAATACACTTGGACTTTTTTCAATTCAGTACAACTCATCAGTAGATTCTATTCAACTGTTTTAATGCAAAGATCGACATTTCGTACAAGTTGATTTTTCAACAGTTTTTCAACATTTTTCAGTGCTAACGACCTGCTCTTGCTGGTAACTTCTCTAATATACATACATAGCACTATCATATACAAAGCAAGTATCACTTTGCACAATGGAATAAAATCATGTATACAATACAGACACATAAGCAAATAATATTTTCATGTGCGTTCATTTTTCGACTAATATTTACTCATCAGTTCAGAGATATCTCACCCATTTCTGTGGAATTTCTAGCATTATCATTATATCTAGGTGTCTACTTCGTAACTATTTAATAATAGGAGCGACGTTCGGACAAGACCAGTAGTACTGAAATTATAGCTGCTTTATTTGCTTTCATTCGACAAAGACAAGATCGGGATATCTGTATAGTGTATGGTTAGCTTGAACGGTATTGAAATTGTCACATTGTAAAAGCTTCAATTATTATTAAATATACCTACGACCACAATAACACTTTGAAGGCTACTGAACTATTGACCATTGCTCGAGTCCACAATTAATATTGAAGTGTGTTTGGCTGAAATAATTACAGAAGTGCGTGTGTAGACCAGAGGGCTGTTTTATGAGCGGTTGAACAGCGGTGACGCCAACACAATCAGCTGATGGATCTCATTTTCTTCAGTATGACAATTATTATTTGTGACGAGCCCCGAGAATAATTCAATGGTCTTGAGGACAGAGAGAACTACAGAGATTTCAACGTGTATGAGAAATTTATTAACAGGTTTGAACTATTTCCAGTTTTTAAGCTATCTGTAATTATTTAGGTGTCTTGTCGGTAGTTAGCCTTTCAAACATTTAAAAAAAAAATTCAAATTTAATGCCAAATGTTTAGTAGTACTTTAAACCTTTGGTATAGTATTGGAAAAATTGAATGCAGGAGTATCAAGCAATGATAATCACAAGTTCTTTGTCCGCACGTGTCAAGGTCCAATTACTGTCAATGTGAATAAGTGCACGCACTAGAGTAAACACATAGCACAATAGCACCTGCAATTTTTCGCGATAACCATCATTTAATTAATTTTGTTAAAAGCCACCCGGTGTGGTACTTTTATTACATTTTGCGGCACGATTTGCTGCTGATGTGCTGATCGCTGCTGTGAAAATTACTGCAGGATAGTTTAAAATTGGTGCAGACAATCTGCATTAGTTAGTATAGAAGTTTTGCAGTTCGTTTCAGCCGTATTTTAGTATTTCAACAATTCTTGGAGTATCGATGTAAGTAGGTAGTGTAATCAAATCAAATCAACAAACGTAATTCAGACGGGAAGTGGAATTAATCAACTGTGAAACTGACTCTTGTCGGCGGTATGCCCAGAACGCTCCAATAGAAACCATGAGTTCAATTTAAAGCGACAGGACCTAGGACCATCAAGGTTGGACAATATATATTGTGTACAAGCTGCAGTTCGTCTCTATGTATTCCCTTGTGTATACATCCAAAGTTGCTCCTGACAGTTAATATCTGACATAGAAGTGACAAAGACAAACTCCATTCCTGACTTGGGATGTTGATGGTATACCGGTTGCTAATATCTGTAGAAACTAAAATAAAAGGTGGTAGTTTGATAAAAATCCTTGTGATTTTTGCAAGTTTAGATTTATTATTTTGAAGTTAAATATATTAGTATAGAGATAGGTTCTGTTGTGCTTAGTCTGCTCGTGTCTACATCACACATTTAAACCTTGAAAATATAGAGGCCGAAGTCAAATCCAACACGTCTCATTGGCTATAGTAGATCCTATTTTCTCAGTATGTTATTTCTCTACTTGGATTCATCCTCTGGGAGACACTTGGGAATACGAATATTTTCTTTATGGGCTTGTCACACGAAGTTCTGCTTTATTAAGCAGAGTAGATGTGTGCAAAGTCTAATTTTCACATGAACTGCACATGGTATTTCCTGTTGGGATTCCTAGCCTAGGATCAATATAAACAGTAAAAGTGTGGAAGTTTTTGTCTGAGGGAGTTTTGACTTTGGATTATAATACAGTATTTTGAATGCAGTACACAACTATTTATCCTTCTAATTTTAACACAAGCAGCATCCGATTTATATATTGTAATCGAATCAAAACGAATTACCCCACGCACGTATGAACCAAGTCGTCCTGTGTGCATGCACATTAGAATACGATAGGACTCTTACAATATTCACTGCAATAAATAAATTTATTATTCACTTCTTTTCCCGTTCTATACAAGTATAAATATAGAACGACCTCTTTGTTATTGTACCCATCGTAGCAGTGAAAATTGATAAAAATGTCACCTTTGTAGATATTCTCTCTCATGACTTAAGAAACCTAAATCTTGTGAGGATTTTGAGTTCCGAGAAACTATCTTTCCTATAGTATGTTGAACATGAAAAGAAGGTTGTTCTCAACTCTCTTGTTGATCATCTGATAAGATGGAGGCATGACCCAACGTCACTTTATTTGTGGTAGGAGAAGAAAGCCCGTGTTTTCCTGGTAGAGAAAACAGTTTATAGTATTAGTAATACCACATTTATACAGTCTCGTGAACATTCCGTAAGATGAACTGTTCCGTACCAAAGCTCTATATTTTTATTCGTAAACATCTATACAGGCTTGACATGAAGTGATTGTGCATGGTTACAACCTCTGGCACACGTAATATTAACACTACAGAAGCTCCTCTATTCTCCATTTTCTTGTTGTGATTGTGACATCTGAAAAATTACTGAAGACAAGCACTGAATGGGATATTCGTAATACGGCTGTGCTATAATATTATTGTAAAATTAACTTCATACGCTGTAGATACTTAAATTGAAATAGTTTTATTCCAAACAAACGGCCTCAATTACTTTAAGTAATTTCTTAAGTATTCCGTTTGTGTCATTCCCAAAGTGCAAATATTGCTACTTCCCTACATGCACGGCATTCTTAGAGACGATTGTTTTAAAAATAAACTAATGTTTCTTTGACTTGAAAACAGATGTGTTGCTCAAATTTTATTAGGATTAGAAAGACAGATTTAGGAACCTAATGAAAGTTGGTCCTGGCTCGTATTAAATTTTTGAAATGGTATGTTGTAAGTAAATATTTCAAATTTGCAATGTTGTGTTATTAGAATGCATCCCGCATTATATAATAGTTATTTTTCAAAGTATTTAGGTATTCGTATTACGATAAATTCTAGATCACCATTCTACAAAATTCAAACCCACCCGTTTCACTCATGAAATCTCGTCTAGAGTTAGACATGCGTTGATGGAAAAGCGTGCAAAAGGTGCGCTAGCCTGAATGGTATATTTGATGATGGTGGGCAATGTAAGAATATTGTAGCAACGCAATAGTATAGTGGTATAGAGTTGGTGAGGCATCATCAATTTTCTTTCATTTTTTCAATTACGCATTTTTCTTTGACTGATGAGTTTGAGAACTGTTGGTTGCGTAGATTCAAAAATAAAACGCAGTATAATATAACACTGATGAACCCATTGAATTCAGGTATTCTTGGTAGTTCACGTGCTAGTTAAAAATACACTTATGTAATTCAACGTATGTATTGTGCAGTTAACTGCAACGACATGGGTGAAGAGACGCATGTTCTATAAAAAAATAATTGTACATTGTGTAGCAAACTCTCGTCGCCAAGCAGTCTATTCTGCCACAATACTTGCACTGTGTAGTAGTAGTAGGTTGGAGACGCAAGGAATATTTTGTTCTTGGAATACTATAATTAAGCTTTTGAGTTCCTCTTAACTCCTGTGAACGTTTCTCGGCATGCATTTTAAAATACTTACCTACCTAAATTGAATACGGAACTATACTAAAGTCTTTGAGAGAGCATCATTGCTTCTGGAGTTGGTAGCATTTCAAGTTTTTTGGCCGGTTTATTACGGGGAACTACCACTATGCACGTGAAACGTGGCTCAGCTCAGAATTTGTGAGAGGTGTACGAAGCTGAGTGTGTAACTTTGACGTAATTGCGTTTATACATTACCCTACTATGTACATTGGCGTGTACCTACCTATGTAATATATAAAGTGCAAGTGTATTTGCACATCCATTTCTGCACCATGCTTACTTGTTCATTTGTCCTTCGTGTGTGTTAGATGGGTTCAGTATTTTTAAAGCTTGAACGTAGAAGTATATTCTATCCAGCATTGCTGATAAAAGTTTATACGTACGTGCTCATATGTAACTTAGATGCACATTGCCCGAGTCAGTCAGCGGATTAGCCGAGGGAGACGTTCATACCGTAACCACTCATTCACGAGGAGAATCTTCACCTGGAAACACGTCGGAACTAGGGTTCCTTTTTTATAAAATGTAACAAAGTTGTATTAGGTTACTACACATATCTGGACAGTTATCCTAGTGTAGTGAAATTATATAAGTGTACTACAAGTATACTTATTCTCCAGAAACCTTCCAACGTTTAGGGTATTCAGTTCACGAACTTATTGTAGTGTAATGATTTAAGGATTTATGTCAGTCACGTTTGAAATCCAAACTTAAAATGACAGATTTTTGTTCGATTATTTTATTATAACAGTCTTCTGAAGCCGGGCATTGGAGTGTGGAATATTGAGAGAGCAGCAAGCAGGACGTGTGGGCGACGGTGAAAGCAAAGGGAAACGAGTGAAGTTTCAACAATATAACCTCAAGACAAGCAATCATATATTTGCGAGTGTTTAGGGGAAATGTCAGGAAGCGGACTTTTGCTAGGAATGGATCGCCGACGTGCTGGTTCAATCGGCATTGAGGAACGGGCTTTGTCCTCTCTGGAAAAGTTTGTGGAGCTTTGTGATACCGGTTATGGAGAGGATGATGAGGTGGAAGAGGTGACCGGCAATGTCCTTGAGGCCCTAGATGATCGTGGACGGGATATGAAAAAAACGGGTATTTTCAATGGACATGAAATGAAGCCTTTGAATAAGAAAACAATTCCGGATATTTCCTTGTCACAGAATAAAGCTAAACTCTGTGAGCTATTCATCGATCGTACGATGGTGGAAATGAAAACTAAGACGGATACTATTACAGTGCAAATTGATAATGGATTGACGGGCATTGCTACTACGAAAAATACTTCAGGGGGTGCCACTGCCTTTCCACAAAAAAAGTCTGAAGAAATTTGGGTCAAGCGTGTTGCGGAAACCGGAAGGAGGTCCTTTCGCGTAAGTATCTTGCATTTATTATAATCTCTTCGTATTTTTAAACCCATTTCCTTCCCATTTGTATTTGTACAACACTGAAACCACTATAAAAACACTTACCGGGGATTTCTTTGGAGTATTTACATTTATTTTGAGGCAGTTAACATTTCAAAGGAGTAAGTTTACAATTGTTGGAGATTCGTGTCTTGTGCATTTCTTTTTAAGAAATAAATTTAATTAGCCTTCTTTCTTTACCTAAGGTATGTACTTATTAGGAATGACAAGAATTGGACGCATAATATAATTTAAGATATGCACATATCCCATTTAAGTTTTATGAATGAACGGAATTTATTTGTGGAAATGTTACACGACCTGCAGAGGCTGCTGTCAAACCACGAGACGGTCTTAAACAGTAATTCATTGCGACGTTTCAGGGTAATTAACTGCTGCAAAGTGTCTAGTGAAGAGTTATTGAATGTGTTTATTTGTCCTCATTTTATACTACAAGTTCGTCAACAACCTTTATCGTCGTCTCGTCGTTGTTATACTACTCGTTCAACCATTTTTCAATTTTCACTCATATGGGCTCTTCCTCATATATTTTTTCTCATCCATCTAATCCTTCCGCTCTCACGATGGAAAATTTATGAGTCGGTTCTAGTTAATGTACAAATGACTGACTGCAAAGGATAATCGGAGGAGTTTGCCGTAGCAACTTACGTTCTCACTCTTGTTACTATGAAATGAGCTACTATGGTGACACGCAGGCAAAAAATGTTTTATTCATGCTTAAGATATGTCAACTATAGTTAAAGCTCGAAACCGGGATTTTTTCTCTTGCCAAAAGAACAAAGACCTAGTAGTTGTATCTAGTGAAAACTGTTTTTTTTATGGTTTGTCGGGTGACTCAGAAGGTTTTCGTTATAAACTGTTATTTGAAAAATCAAAGGACAAAGTTGAAACAAAAAACGGTATTGATACTATAAATACAGAACTTATTTCATGGCATTAGTGTTGCGTATGTATCATTTGAGAATAAATCAAATCAAAATCCTAGTTCATGACGATTTTTCGAATTATTAGTGTTATATATTTTCTACAGCTGGTAGGCTTATGATTAGTATTACATACTTGACTGTTAGTAACTCTTAAATATGTGCGTGTGTGCCGACTGACTCCTTTTACATGTGAATTGTGAACTATAATGTATCTGCACAAAAAGTAGAAATTACATCTGGATAGTAGCGTTGTAAATATCTTTTTAATATAGGCAGCCAGACGTTTAAAATTTGCAATAATATAGCGGCGGTGGCTTATGTAGTATGTTTTCCCACACATAAAAATATCATTTTATTTACTACTGCATCAACTCTTTTTTTGTACTCCATATATATTTCTATATTGCAGGATACAGTGTAAAAACTGAGTACTTATTTATATTTTGGCAGGCAACTTCAGTAGGATCTGCCCTTGATTCCCAACATATGGTGAATATTGCTATTGCAGTCAGTTTACTCAAAGTATTTGACTTAATGCAGCGGTGTCATCGATATTTTTCTCGTGGAGTTGCGCTCGTTTCCAAGATTGTCAAAGTATAAGTACACCTAATGTTTTGCATAAGACATTTTGTTTTTTATAGATGCCTTTAAATCATCGTGTATAAACGAACTCAACGTATGTATTATATTCTTGTTCATTGTATAGATACATGTTGTGCCTGTCGGTCCTTATTTCCACTCGAAAAGTTATTGTTCATTATGGGTTTGTTGATTTCCGGCTCTTGTTATTTCGACTCTTTTAGAAGTTGTTGTCGCGTTTATATCTCAAGTTCTACTCTTTGTCATAACTTCTCTGCTGTACATATTATACAAGACATACATATTTCATGAAAATCTTTTTTTCATTCAGTGTGGTTCTTGGAGAGAATGTCATTTAGGAGTGCCATAGATTTTCTTGGATTATGTAAACGAGCTGTCTGAAAGGTTTTTCTGGTCGTTAATGGTTTTGGTTGTTCTTCCATATAGTCGGAAGATCTAATGTCATTCCAAGTACACGTCGTATAAATACACACGCATACCTCCGTGAAGATATTGATTTTTCTCTTGATTTATATCCATGTTAAGGAAGACTCACTCCGCTTTCTCTCATATAATTCATCATTGACGTGTGAGATTTCGACAGTAACTAAGTGGTTATTAAAAGGCATGAAGTAGCGCTGGAAATTGGAAATGTTCTCTTACCTCTACAGTATAGTCATGCATAAGAGCGGTGTCTCCTCAAGTGTACACATATACCCCACATCTTGAAGCCCGTGTGTTTGTACATTTGCGAGGAAGTTGCATTACCATCCAATCGACGATTTCTATGCTCAGTCAGGCCCTTACATAAAAACCAGTAATTTTGCGCTCCTTTGTTATGGACAAAATGGATGGAGATTGTTCTAGTTCCAGGAAATTGTGGGAATATCCTAGGACGAGTTTCTCAGGAGCGTAATGCCTGGCAGGTACAGTTAGACAGCTTTGAACTCTTCTTTGAGTAATTCCAAGAAATCATGATTCCATGCATATGGGGGACTTTCAAGTTTGTTAGCAAAACTAATGACCTAGAGGTTGAGGTTCTATGTAGAGAAATTATTAATTAATATTTCACACCTGTTTGGGAGCTCTTTGACGTAGGGTTTTATCGTTCTCTTAAATATATTCTCTTTAATTTATATGCTTCAATGCTAACTTATTTTAACGTTCCATCATGCTACACGTGTCGCGGGAATGATTCAATATATACATATGTAATTCTTATATAATATCAATTTAATATACATTTATATAAATATATTTACTTTGTATACATATACTTACTAGTTATTTCCCTGTTGTTTTAACCGTAGCACTTGTACAGTATCTAAAAGTATTAATTAATTAAGTTTTCTTCTATTTAGCTGGTGATTCTGAGAATTCCAAATTCAGCGATTGCTAGGCGATACATCTGTGAGATGTGTTAATTACAGTCCTCGTCTCAACGAATGTACTTCTTACTGATTAAATTGTGTTTGTATAGTATTAATTTGTAGCTTGGAGGTGAAACGTAAAAACTAATTAATTTATGGACAGAACTTCAAAGCCAGGTCTAACCATTGTCACACTTGTAGGGAAAAGTTTTGGAAAGCTTGAAATAACGGAGCGAAGTTAAAAGTAAACAAGCGAGAGGAGTATAGTCATATGTTGTTTTACTTCTCGGAAAGATCTGGAAACATCGATACTTAATAATGCATTACATATGCACCCATATACATACTACATGACATAATTACATGTAATATACTTACATTATCTTCGCAAAGTAGAAGCTGCGTTAGAAGGTTCACATCTGCAGCACGTGCTATATCTTATCAGATAAAAGGCACATGCTCGCTTGTGCGCTGCAGCTTTTTTCAGTTTTGTCAGTCTAGGCTGCTAATTATATAACATGCTTAGTGATTATATCTCAACTAATTGTCGGGAAAGTGCAGTCGGCAGCATATTGTATCATTATCATTGGGAGTAATAAAGATCTTACTAACGATAAGCTCCATTCAGTGAATATTAGAGCATGAACTTTGTCGTCCAGCATTTGACGATGGTTTAGTCATTGCTAAAATAGTCGTTAAAATTCGACGTAGGAAACCGTTGACGTTAGAATCTTCTGCGTGGAACGGCGTCCTCTCTCACTCTCAGTTCATGTCCATTCAGTGCGGGAAGGTTGTGTATATACAGCACACACTTACGACGGATAATAGTACCGTGAAAGAAACTTTGACATGGATTGTATATTCAATGGATGTTACGTGCCACATCTTACTCTCTGCTGCTGTTGTTGATACATACATAATACATAACAAGTTGTCGCAATACCCTACAACTAGGAAAGCTCAAGGTGAACTTTGTTCACTGAGCGTTTGTTGTTGCTAAGGTGAAAGTCCTGACGGCTAGGAAGTTAGGAAGTAGAATTGGGAGCATAAGGCAATTTCCAGTCTTATTACTACGATGTTCTTGATTGCAGACTGTCAGATACTTATAGCTTTCAGATCCTGACTCACAACATGATTAATTCATTTTTGCTTTTTAAATTAAATTAGCTATACCATTACTTCCCTCCACGTGTCTAATCGCTATAGCTGCATTAGCGTCTAGTTGCTATAATGACAAGCAATAAAAATTGATTTCTACAACATATTGAGTTATAAAGTTCTAGCCAAGTATCTGTGTATTAGTGATATGTCGCTCTACTCGAACAAAATTAATGCGGCTAAAATAAATATATTCAAGGTTCCATATCTCCCCTGCAAGGTATCAAGAGCGTTATAACAGCATAAAGTAATAAATACTCACCGTATCATCATTTATTTTTCACTTCATTCCAGTTGGCTTCCTTGGAATCTTTCGGTCGAAGTAAACAACTCAAACTAGTCTATTTTTATTCGAAACGTACACGATTCTCAGGGTTAGAATATGTTGTCAAAGTTTCTGTATCAGTGAAAATATTCTTAAGATCAGAGAAGCGATTTTGAGTTTTTGACGGTCAACGTATGTAGTAAATTGTAAAAGTTTTCGGATTAGGGGTAGTTTTAAACTTTTTATCCGGACTAAACTTCAGGAATTTATCCCTTTTACGCAAAATTCCCGTCTTTTAGATGTAAAAAACTGTCTAGTACCTTTTTAGTTTGTGTAAAACGGACGGCTTGTTTGCGGAATTGAGTGATTCAAAGAAGTTTCTTAGTTTTGGGCTTAATTGGATTTACCTATTTGTTGTGTAAACTTCTTTAACAAGTAGCATGCACAAGAGCTGAAATGTGATGGAGCAAATGCAATTTTAAGTAGATTAAATAAATCTATGAGCTCTTTGCTTTAATGCTAAAGTATATGGTAAATATGGGATTTAATGATGCTGTTTGAAGGGACTAGGAGTGAATTTATTTACACAACCTTCAAATGTGATTCTGTAACAATTTTACAAATACAGATAATGGGATCTAGAGTAGATCTTTTCTCAATGCCATTGGCTAGGTTTTCTTGTCATTACTAATGCGTGAAATATTTTCTTTTCCAAATCCCACGAGAGAGACAGACTGGTTGCTTGTATTTTATGCAATAAAGAGACATGAAACTTCATGCGAGGAGACTCCGTTGAAATTGGTAAATGTGTGACTTCCGTATAAATTGAACGTATCCTTGGTAGCATCGATTCCTTTTTCTAATGGGTAGCTTGTCCTCGGTAGCAGTAACTTTCTCTCATTGATTACAATACGTGAGATTCCCATTCCCATCGTTTTAGTTGGTTGTCTATGGTTCCCTTGTTCTTCCCGATCACTATTTTTATGACAGATTTCATTCCTCCAAGTTTATGGAACAACTACGGGTAATAATATTCTTATGTATCTATGTATCCTTATGTATTACTAGAAATGTTTTCTCTTCTGACTGTGTGTTTTTGCACATTTTTGTGTCGTAGCCTTCTCGTGATATTAGCTGTGCAGGAAATGTAACATTCGCTTGGTGTCCTATTTTCCTGGCGGTAACGAACTCCATTTTTTTCCATAGTTATGTTTTACGACAGATAAGCAAAATCAAGATGTGTTCTTTGCATGAGGGTTGTTTGCTGAAGACGTGCTTTGATTTGGGGACTGCTTGTTAAAACCATACAACATGTAATGCCGTTGATGCAAAACAAAATGACATATTTATTTATATGCATATACTTACTTGTAAGAACTTATGTGAATACATACTAAAAAATAATAGCTAAGTTGTAATAAAAAAAATCAGTTCTTGAAAATAATCACAAAACTTACGAAAGGTTTCTCAAAACAAGAGTAAATCAGTGATTTTGTGCTGAATCCTCTTCACCATCTACAGATTTCACGAGTATTTTTCAGTATCCTCGGGAGACCTGAGAAGTCGTTCTGTATGAATAAGCCTATTGTAAGTTTGTCGTTCCCAGAGGTTGGAAACAGTGATAATACATGATGTATTATATTACACTTGCTTAGGCGAAGCTCTCGGTTATCTCGTTTTTATTCACGGTGAGGATTAAATTATGTAGGCCATTGTGGTTACATTGCCTTTTTAGAAAAATGTATTGACCCTGCCATATTCAACATATAGCGCCCATAAACAAGCAGAACTTCCAAAATGCATGCATAACATATCATTTCAGACTAGAATGACCTACATTCAAATTCATGCAATGACGTCTGAATTTGCCAATGCGTAATGGGTATGCAAACATATGATACAATTTTGATATTAGAAAGAAAGCTGCTACTATTGGGAATATAGCATAACATGTTTATACTTACACACTATTTCATTCCTGCGTCTAAAATCTTGGAGGGAGGAAAGTGTAAAATGATTCACATCATTGCACATTGTTCTCCGTGTTTACTTTAGAATGGCAGAAGCTGGATGGAATTTAAAACAAAATGTCGTTTGGGCTTTATGGTTGTGAAGTCCCTAGTGTTTTTTGCTATTCACTGGGATTAGTGTTTCAGGAAAGAGAACATCCTGCTAAAGCTTATTATATTCTTAGGTACATACATGTTACAATTCATGATTTCAATGCCATTGTGTGAGACTTAAACGCTTTGAAATATAATGTGTCAACGGGTAGAGAAGCTTTTGACGGTGAAACTCCAAGTTTACTAGGGATGTATCCGCAGTTATGATTAGTATAAACATGAAAATAATACACTTGCTAATGGAGGGAAGTATAAAGTGAGAACGATAACGGAAGGAAAAGTGAAAGTAGGTACAAAAGTATATACATGTATACTGCTAATACTAGTAAAATCCTTGCAGCTGCTTTTCCTCTCATGTTGTCACACTTTTGTCAGGAGGAGAGTAAAATGCTTTTCGTCCTTCAAAAACTTTTTTTTATCATTCTTATTACGTTTGAGGATTTGGAATACTTTGCTTCCTTATTTTCACTTCCCATTTTTGTGAACTAGCTTGCTAGACGTAGACAAGTTCAGATAGGGGTTACAACACTGTAAATCCTAACATTACTTTTTTCCTGGCGCGTCACAGCTCATAAATTTGATGAAGTTTGCAAAGAATGAACTTCAACTGGACTGTTTCTGGATTACTGTAATAGGATCAAGGTACGTATAGAAGTATCTACAATGGCGTATCGTCTCTAGGGCTTCTTTATCAAGGCTGTCTTGCTTTTATGACGTTGCGTAGTTTTGTATCTTTTGTAACCCAAAGAAAGCGGATGGCGTAAAAAACAGCGTGTGCGTTTCTTATGTACCTTCCGCTTATACGTAATCATTGTAATTCCATTTGTTTGTTGGTAGTTGGTTATTAAAGTTTCCAGGCTCCGTCTATTGCAAGCATTTAGCATCCTTTTTGCTCATTGTTGGAAACATAAAACTTTGAATATTGCCTTAAACTGCTTCTAGCACTTCACAATTCGTCGGTAGTTATACTACATAGGTATTACCTTTGTTGACACTTATTTTTATTCGACTCTTTTACAACTTTTAAATCCCTTTAGAAGCTTAGGAAATGAACTGCTGTAACGTTTAATTCACCCAAATATTGTGCGTATACTTACTTATTTTCATTTATTGCAGCACGAATTGGGATTGAATGGTTGCTGAAAAGCAACTTTTGCGCATGTAAATGGAAGATTTGTGCCCGCATTTTCATTTCTATTTTGTTTCTTGTAAGTGATGTACCAAGGTTATGAGATGCCCGATGAGATTGAATGGATAGAGGTATTGAAATTGTTTGTTCCACTTCCTTAAAGAGTTGGGAGGGCCTTTTTTATCCAGACTTTCATTAAATTTTATTTGTGCCCAGTTTTTGCACTCTATTTAAGTTCGAAGCAGTATTATCAGTACCAGTTTCATCGATAGCTGTCATGCAGATTTTATTAGATACCATTATGTTGAATGCACTTACAGTGTATGGCTCCCAGCGTAACCATCGTTGAAAGTGGATTTAGTTTAGGATTCGACCATTTAGATAACCAATGTTTTATCATATTACCGTTCGTTGACGTTATGTAAGAGGACGCAGACATCATGTAATCATGGGATTCCAGCAGCAATCCAGTTAGGAAAATCTGGTTGGAAATGAGATTCTCGTGTACATTTGCTTGAATGAGTAGACGGAGTTGAAACGTTTCGTCAAACCAGCATTTACAATAAGCAGTTGACCGAGAGAATTTAATGAGTGAAAGGGAAATTTCCCTGTTGATTAAATTGCTCAATTCTGTATGTAGATGTCGTTTACTACTTGTAGGGTTTGGGAATTGTAGACGATGAACTACTTCGATGAACACATGGGGGTCGGCTGCACTAATAAAATTAGATTTTTCCTAATGAGAGTTTTCTGTGATTGAAAGATTTTCCCTTTCTTTGATATAAAATATTTATGGTGATGCAAAATGTAGATTATGTTGCTGACGTACCAAACAATTCATAGACCTATTCATCTACCTGTAGATACATAACCAAGTAAGTAATTATATGTAGATGTACAAAAATAGTTGAGATTCTTGTGCCTGCAATATTTCTCTATTATTCGTCACTTTGTCGCAATACAGTCTGTAAAGTTTATTAATAATATTTCAAGTCATACATGCGTTCATCAGTGACAAAATGCACTTGGCTCGACAACCTTATGACGTCAAGATTGCTTAACTTCCGTTTCATTTATACGATAGTTGCCAAGTGAGATTCATTGCCCTCACTTCATTACTCAAATGTTACCTTTGGCTCGATGGCAGAATGTCTGATAGGTCATTTCATACTTTTGAATTTTGCATTGCAGGATAAATGTTAGACCGGTCTTGGCGTTCATTTACATTAAAGTCAGCATTTCGAAATGCAATTGGAGCAATTAAAGTGCAATTCGTGCAGTCCATAGGATGTGAATTTCAATATTTAAATTATTAAATTTGTGAACTAATGAATTTGTTTATTTTTTATTAGATCACATTACTCTTATTGTATAGAGTAAGAGAATGTTACGCTCTAGCTAATTTCTAGACCGTGAATTACCCCCCAGGGACCCTTTAGTAGTTCATGGAAGCTGAGCGAAAGCTTGCTGGAGATCGATTTGTGGGTGTTGACATAGCTCCTCGATGTTAATAGAAGGAAAGCAATTTCTAATGCAACTTGATATATTGTATGCAGATATATTTCACATGAAACTTAGCAGCTTTTCGTTTGAGAGCATCGTTCCAGCATGTGTCAGTCACTTCCTTGTTTTATCTTATCAAGTAACCCCATGTGTCCTTGTCATCGCATGTGCGGATACATGGATACAGTTTTATTTATACTCACAACACAATTGTATGACTTCTTTAGAATTTAATTTCATTATTTGTATTACCGTCTCAAGTGTAGCCGGCAGGTGAATACAGATAGGTTCTTCAGCGATGAATTGTATAAAACACAAAAAACTCTATTCATTTTTACATTGGTATATATTATTTTTTATATTAATTTGTAGCTCGGGACACAGTTTGACACATAAGCAGAATCTAAATGTTAATAGTCATGGCTAATGACACTGTTTCATAGACTTTTAAACGCTGGGGATATTGATTTTATCGAAGTTGTTTTTAAAGTGGGTCTAGGGTTAAGTGACATAAACTTATCTTTGATTTGGCAAAACTCTTCAGCAACTTTTTGAAATAATGGTTTCCTGTAGTAGTGTGGTGTCTGGTTAGTTTCAAGATAGTCAGAAATCTTTGAGTAAATGTACCAACTATGTCGCCAAATTTGCTATATAATTCCCAATCGATTATAGTTTATTATCTGAAGCTTAAACCATAATCCACACTTAGTATAGATATATAGCTTCAGTATATACTAAAGAGTGCATTACCCACGTTGTACTCGAATCGATATACGAAAGTATTTTCATACCGTGCCAATTGCTGTTTTCATTTGAGCAAACAAACAAACTACTTTGTGTAACGCTAATTTTTTAAATAACTTGTATGCTTTATATTTGTCCAGATAACATCAAAGGTTTAAGTTATGTTGAATTCGATTCCAGAATGTTATTTAATGAATCATTCAGTATTTGGAAGGATGAATAGGACTAAATTGCATCGAGCGTGGATGTACGTAGTTATAATAATTATTTACTTCTTATAATTTCATAAGCCTGCATTAGTAGTTTCGTAACTACAAGAGATTGTGCTCACAACGAATAACAGCGATTAATCAATGTTGTGTATTCAAGCAACTACTAACTAACGATAAGTAAGTCCTTCGTGTTTATGTTTCACTGAGTCTGTACATATAATATATTGGTGTGTCCGTACGTCCAATAACCATGATATGGCTGTTATTAAGACAGATTTAATCAAATAGAGTGCTTTAAAATAATTAATTTTCCAATAGCCTACAACACACGTACATGTGGTCAGAGAATTATCTTTGGTTATATCAAGGAGTCGTACTTTGATGGGTGTTGGTATTAGTCGCGTTGCTAATCTAAAAAACTAGTTGGGTTTTAAGGCATATTTACATTAAAGTATGCGAATACAAAACTTGTCTGAATTCTTCATATGTTTTAGTTTAGCAACCTATCAATTATACAGACCGTCGCTGGCTGTGGAAGTCCTCACTATCATTCTGCAACCGCGTGACATTATGACATTATACATCCGTGCTATTTCTGATCCAGTCAATCCAGTGGACAGTAAATGAGTCCATAAAGCTTCAACATAAATATATATCAAATTTTATTTGATGGATGTAATTTTAATGCATAATTTCATAGTTGTATCTATTTTGAATCAATAATTTTAAGATATGTATTTTTACATATTTATGAACTCTAGATACACAATTACAGATACATATGTTTATTTTGTTATATCTATTTTGTTTTACGGGAGCAATTTCGTATGTAACGTACTTATATGTCATTATACAGAGCATTCCAACTTGGTGGTCGACGTGGTAGCTTTATTAATACTGACATTATTAATATTAGACATGTATGTTGCGTAGCGGGAAGGAACAAATTTCCGGCTTCGGCTATTCGGCTTCTGAAAAACTTGTTCTAGTAATTTTAAACCAACCGGTATTGGATTTCTAATGAAAAAGAAATGATGGAAGCAGTGGTTGTACCGCTTCTCTGATCTTCATATGATTGAGGTGATTTCGACTTTCGACGAGGCAATCGCATTTTCCTGTATACCTAGGTAACAATGTACGTGTGTACCCATATAAGAATTCTTACTTGTTCCACTGGAGTCTTGTAATTAGTTTTCTGCTCGGCATCCTTTAGAATACATATTATATGTACATCAAATCTCTTGCAGGGATGATTCTGTTCGGAATCTTTCCTAGCTGTTATAAAAGGTACAAGGTTCAGTCTTATATATAGGCATACTGAATTCAAACATATCTGTTTCTCTACAATTTCGACAATCATTGAACTCCAAATAGCACAGACTACAGTCCACAGTTGTATCGGTTCACATGCCTGCATTTGCATATCCTTATATGTACGTCTCCACTACAATTATTTTAAATGAATCTCATGGTCTGCTTTTATGTCCAATGAACTTATAATCTATATGGCCGTAATTGCCTTTGAATAGAGGGTTCGGTCTATCAAATATTGTAAAATGAGTATTACTTTCGTTTGAGTGTGAAATGGTTCTCGGAAAGTGAAGAGCCTGATTAACTGTATTATATGTTGAATAGTGTGTGGTTGTATATGTAATTATAGAGATGATGTTATAGAAAGATACTGGGCTGCTGGAAGAAACACACACATATACTGTATTGCTGAAATAAATATAGATGTCCAGCAAGTGTATGAGTACACCATTACTGAGTAGATAAAAAGACGACTCTCGTAATGAACAGAGTTTTGCAGACGAATACAGTGGTTGTTGCAGTAGTGGTAGGAAGCAAGTAGCATCGGTCTTCAATTTGCTTGTGTTGAGTCAGGGAGCAAGTCAAAACCTTAAGAGAATAAGTGATTCAGAAATTGCTGGCTTCTTTCTTTTTACCAGAAGCAGCATCGTAGGTAGGTTGCCTGGTTGTTTTCAACATGATAGAGGAGAAGAGAGTCGACTAAGGAACACACAACGACACGAGGAGCAAATACATTAATACAGACTTTGAGAAGGAACTAGTTCAAGTCAAAGTGGGAGTGGAAACTGCGAAAATCCCGAGATACAGCGGAATGTGCAATGCACAAAAACAAAAACAGTAGGATCCTATTTCTGTTCAAACGGCAAACACGGGTTTGAACGACCCTACAACGTACAACGGCCAAACTCTGAAACTCCGTCCTCAAACCGAAAGACATCAGTCCTTAGATATTACTCATTGGTCTACACGGAGTCAGATTCAATTAACCAACTCTTTCACCCTTTCACTCATTCCCAAGCCCACCTTTCTAAACAGTATGTGCTACACGAGCTGCGATACTTTCATCCGTGTGGACATCGTTACCCGTAATCTTTCTTCTTGATTATTTGCCCTGTTCTGAGTACCTGAGTGAGAGAAGAGTTCTGGCTAGTTGGTTTGGCTTACCTCGTAAATATTGTTTTGTGGTCACACGTTTGAGAATTTTCGTGGTTTTTCTCTTCTACTCTAATACACTGTGAGTCACGATAGTTTTTATTCTCGTGTACTGACACAATTATGTTCCTACCACACACTACATACATGTGACGGTTTTATAACGACCATATATAAACCGTAAAAACAAGCTACCCTTCAGTAGTATTCTAGTGGGGCAAGAGTCAGTGAACTTTTTGTATTTTCGCTCTCTCAGTAGGTATAGTTTTCTAAGGGATTTTGGTGTGAATGTGAATATCAACAGGAGAGCAGTTATGAAGTAGTACTAAAGTATAAGTATAGGTGAAATAGTAAACTATTTTTGTAACAAGAAAAATGTGCTTACCTTTTTATTTACATAAGTCACGACTGTGCAGCTAATCATATTGGTTTGCACCGTGTATACATTTTTAAGAAATTATTATTAGCCGTCCAACATTTTTTGTAACCTGGAACATTTTTTACGCTGGTTATCCGCTAAGTAAGTTTTTTGTCAAGAGGCAGTTCAGTAGTGAAGTGCGTCTTAAAAAATAATTTGTGGCTGTGTGGATGGAAGTGTGTAATGATTGACTTTTTAGTGCTACAGTTCCTTCGAAAAATCAACATTGCCCAAAGGTGTCTTTCCGCAAAACAACCTACCTCATCTCATGAAAGTAGGAGATACGTAAAACTCCGGGGAATAGAATACTTTCTTCTTCGTTGTGTAAAATACATACGTAGATGTAGATCGTAGTTTACTTTTGTTATTGGAGTGCTGAAGGGGTTCTGACAACAAGAAATTGTTATTGAAATCTAAGTAGCCCAAACTTAAAAGTATCTACGCGAACGTCCATACAAGCTAATATCAAGTACAGTTCAACAAAAGCACTTTCCCATTCAAAAAATAAGGGAAAATTATTTGCTTTACTACTCCGGATAGTAAAGCATTGCGAGGTCTCTCGCGAGAATCATGGTAGGTGGATAAATATCTATTCCTGTATATTTTATTCTATGCAGCGAATGACATCTTCAATGACATTATACCCCTGTGTTTTATCTGTATAGGATACAATGAATATGTGCTACTGCGAGAGGATACGTGCATGTGCACTCAAGAGTATGGTATGCATATGCATACCAGGAGTCTCGAATTGCCATTGCCTGCCCTGCTCATTAAATATATATCTATGTTGTATGTACATTTTCTTGAAAAGAATGCCGTACGTTGAAAGTTAAAAGTTGAATGTATTTATAAAAAGTGTTCTCATTCAGAGGGTATTTGACTTTATTATATACTATTTACGGGTTGACGAAGAACTTTTTAACTTTTGGAGTTGAGATCTTGAGATGCACGAAGGGCCAAGTTTGATAACTTTATGCCATATCTGCTAATAAAGGAGAGTGATGACTACTTTAATACTTATATGTTGTGTCGTAATATCTATCAGCACTTGAAGCAAGAGATATGAACGTATATCTATAAAGGACACGTGTACAAACTTGTACATATATCATATTGGACAGTTCTGTCCTAGCTTTTTAAAATGCAGCCACTGTTGTTGGTTTTCTTTGAGGAAAAACTCGTATATATTAGATCATTTTCTTATGTAAACTTCGCTCTATATTATTATATTATTTTTTAAGCAGAAATTTATTTATGTAATTATGCAATATTTTTATATCATTTTGTTACTTTAATTTCGCTGTACTTGTATATAATTACCTATGATATTTCCTTACGTAAGTTTGCTGTTTGCCCCTGGGTTGAAAGCTGTTATACACTTTCAACTTCGCAATTGAGGGATAAGATTCCACATGCATACTTCTACATAAATGAATAATTAATAAAAATTGTTTTCTGCAACTTCTTTTTGATAGTCGGAGTTAACGAGTGTTGGTTTGAAAACAACCCATGGGTTTAATATTTAACTTGTATGTACAACTTGAGCTGAGCTCAAGGTTTCGGCTCTGCTGCTGTCAAGAAGGATATTGTGTTAGTACAAGGGAGGAAATTATATTATAGGCTAATATGTGGTTACGATGAGATTACGACAATAAACTAGAGCTGCTGCTTCGACTAGATCGTGTTGTTGGCACTTGTGCCAATCTGGCTGCTGCTGTTGCTGTAAAGCGCAAATAGTACGTGGGCTTATGAGAGTTTCTATGTGCGCCAGCATATTCACAAGGAAAATAAAGTATTTTGTTTTTATGAAAAGCAGCAAAGCATTCTCGAATTGTAATCTGCGGATTTTATCGAGGTGTGTAGAACTGTATAGGAAAACAAATACGGACTCATCTGGTTCCCCATAAAATCTCTAGGGATGAACTGGCGCAATTAATGATGCATTCTATTATTTACACAAGTCGCAGGCCATATATATTTATATTTCAGTAGTTTCAGGCAAAATATATTTTGCAGCATTTGTAACGGCTAGTGTCGGGATTAACAGTTTCGTGGTCCTATCAGCTATTATTGGTACTTAAGATTTATTTACTGTAATAAACGCAAACAAAGAACATGTTTGTTCTACTTACATGCGAACGCTTTACATCGAAGGATAATAACCATTTCTAAATCAAACTACTTTTGATCGGTTCTTCGAAATTACATTTATTCCAGATTTGCTTTGTAGTTTCAAGGTTGTGACAATAAGCAGGCGCTCAAAGTAATTTACTCTCAATATTCCTATAAAGCTCAAGCTTTGATGACGATTAGCCCAAGCATACCTGTAAGCATGTATTTTCAGTATTTAGCTTATCGTTAGTTGTCCGTCCAATTAAAAAATGTAACAGCAGAACTATGAGGTTACAAAATAATTCAGAATCAAACCATGCGATAACAGAAACAGAGACTTATAGTTCAGAATCGAACTTTACGCTAGCAAAAACAATTTAGATTCAAACTTAACCATAACAAGAGCTGAGTATGAGCTCTCAGGGGAAAGTCTTTCTTGTCACACCCCGCAAATGATTTCACTTAGTTACCACACAGGTGTGCTTACATAACATTGCGGTTGATTCAAAGAGTGAAAGTTGTGAAAGCTGATCAAGGGATGTGAAAAGCATACAGTACAAAAGTTAAGCCCACTCTTGGGTACTTACATTAATATGAAAGGATTTTAATCCAATTAGCTTTTGCTAAGTTCTACACACAGTCACACAGCTGAACCGACGTGATAATACTTTAATTGTATGAAAGGACAGTTCCTTTAACACTGGCTGTGACACTAAATTTAAGAATGTTTTCACGAAAACTTTTTTATATGTATTGTCTGACTATTATGTATAACTACTTATATTTCTAGCCTTGTGTGCAAGCAATTACAAATTTTTGAACTCAGCCGTGCCACGTCGTATCATATGAATAAATGATATTGTGGTGGACACATAATTAACTAATCATATTCGACGAAATGCACAAATTAGGTGTAGATAGATAGCATCCACGCTTATTTAATGATTTAGTGCTATCACAACTAATATTTCATTATTGCAGTAAAATGAGCTGAGCTACAGTTACAACTTAAGCAAAGAAATTCCACGCGATTTTAACTAGGAATACTGCGCGTTTATTATTTACTTATGTACTTCCATTTAGAAGTCTGATATGGTAGGTAGTAGGTATGATTTACTATGTAATATTACTGTCATGTTATTGCGCTTATTGTGGAAGCCTTTGTCATTTTATGATTTTATTTTTTAATGCCGTTGAAAATTATAATCATATTAATGTTCTATTGATAAAAAAGTATTGATTGTCAGAGAGTAGCTTTCATTGTTTGTCCCTAAAAACAGATGTATTGACATTTGTATCTAAGTATAAAACAAATCGAAAAAAAGTATTATTTCTCAAGTGAAAATCTGTAAATGTGTTTTTGTAGTTTGTTGGATTGCGAGCAAAAGCATATGAAGATTATATTATTATAAAGATGTCATGCTCTCACTGCGAGACAAGTTGGACAGTTCATCTGTGAACAGGAAATTTCGGTCGGTCGTGCCGAAAGTTGTTATCGCTCAATTTTTACTTGAAGTGTAATATGAACTAGCGTGCGGAAAGTAAACAAAAATAAGAGGAGCATTTATTGTGACACTTCGGAAATCTGAAATGCGTAAAAATGTGGGGAAATGTATGTATATTCCTATATATTTGTGGGAAGGAATTTTTTGTGGTTCGTGTCTTACTTAAGTTGGTTGTTTTTCTGTATATTGAATGTACATGTATTGATTATTTCTTCTTGGAACTTGCAGAGTTTTCGTGGACAGCAGCTACCCTCGATCCTGACGGAGGATGTTGACGAGGCAACGGAAGTTACGTCTTCAACTAATGCCGTTTCGGTTCACTCTCTCACCCTGGACGATGATTCTCGGACGCGGCATCGCTCCGGGGACGAAATTGCTAATCGAACCGCCACTTCTAAAACAAATGTAATACTGGATGCCTTTAGACCACGATCAAAGTCTGATGTGGCCAGACTCAAAAAACCTACTTTTATGTCCACTATGAAAACAGCTGTACAAGTATGTTCTACTACACACAAGATTTATTAAAATATGTTATTCAAAATTTTATACATGATGTGAACCGTTTCGTTGAATTTAATCTACACTTTATATGTTCTCAAGGATTATCACCACCCTTGGAATTATATTCCAGTACAATGAAGAAATTCTCAGCACTATAAATCTACCTATATGTATACCCTTTTTGAATAAAAGCTAGTGACAGTGACTCTAAAAAAGAGAAGTTATACTGTAGAAGGTCACACAGGCCTTTAGGAAATTTCTATCAAGTTAAATAAGTAGAAATTAGAAAAGTGTTCACTTTAAAAATTATAATGTAGTAAGAGATACTAAGAAGTAAGCTATGCTTAATAAGAAAATTAGTGTTTCTCTTTCATGCTCTACTACCAACAGAGCTGACAAGAGTACATGTGAACGGAGTTTTGTGGTCGTGTCCCATTATTAAATTAAGTAATGTTCGCCTGTCTCAGTGAAATTCTTAATGAAACTTTGATGTTTCCATTATTGTCTCGTTATTGTCTTTCCTTTGAAGTCTGAGAATTTAATTTAAGAATCTTGTGATCTATGAGGACTAGAAGTGTAGAACGTTGAAACGGTATACAATCACTATGGGAGTGCTAAACTAATTAAATTTTGGTTGATTTTAGAATTCCTTGCTGAGTGCTTCCTCTTCTAGTAATTCAACAGAATCTCAAAAGAATCAGAATTCATCTGCCAACTCTTCAGGGCATAGACCTCGTTCCGGATCCGAAAGTCTGCGAAGCCCTGTTTCAAAAGTGATGGATATGTTCCGTAATCGATCTCATTCTGTTAATGCTTCTGATGATAAACGCAAACACGTAAGTGATGGAATAGTCGATATAGTTGTTATGTATTCAATTATTGTACATTCGAGTGTGTTGTGATTAATATTTGATAAGAATGTAAAAGAGAGTATGAAGTAATACGTTATTTCAAGTCGTTTCATTAAGTTTAAAATCAGCACTTAATTACGTAGTATCGTTGATTCCACCTGCGGGTAGAAATCCTCGTAGTCGTAGTTTATACGACGTTCATGTGCGCAAAAGTAATTTATATATACTTATATTGCTATTGCGGCTTCATGAGAAATTTATTTGATATTTTGAACTGGATAGCAAGCACTACCAGGTTACAAAGTTACAAAGAATATAGTTCATCGCCTAACTGTAAATCCATTTAGGAAATTTATCATATCCACTGAGATTCTGAGAACTCATAGTGTAATCAGAACATGTTCTATTATACCAGGGGAAGTTATACTTACATTCACAAGAAAATCACTCTTAGACCATCCAGTTGTTTAAATAATGTTCATGTTATTTGAACTGTTGTCATCTGACTTTTTATGAATGTGCTTATGTAACTTTGTATCTCAGATCAAACACATTCGTAACCTATGCGGACGAATTTTTTTTAAAACTATAATGTTAACGTCTGATACAAGTATAATAAAATTACTCGTATCGGCCACCATTAGTGTTTATGTTATCTATGGATTCTAATATACTAGTATTATCATACGAAAAGTTTATATATTTATAAATGTATACTTAAAGTCCATTCTAGTCGTTGGAGTTAATCAATTATTATATGATTAATCATATTTGGATACATAATTTTCTTCGATGTTCTCCCTTGTCCCTAGAATTCACGGAAGAAATACAAAACGGTAGTACAGTAAGTATTTGAAATTTTAGTATATTGGGTGTGCCATTATTCAGTGAGATAATGCCTTTATGGGTACACCTCCACGAATGTGAAAATTAATTCTGATCATTATATATGCTAGTGGTGACCTCGCCAAAATCTAAATAATAATAGCAATATCTAAAGAATATAACTATTGTATGTATATTCAGGAAAATACAGCATCCCTGCAGATCCGTAAGTATAGAGTTCCATACAGAAGTCACTCTCGCACATGTGTTTATGCGCTACTCGCCGCATTGTGATTGTCAGTGTGCTAATATGTAAATAGGCTTAAAAAATCGCTCTTGAGGAAGTCGACATATAAATACATGGTGAGTAGAGAGCGAGATCATGGTAAATGAGGTTAGACATAACCAGATGCAAATGAAAAAGGAGCGAAAAGGCAAGGACTTTTGTTGTATAGCTCCTGAATACATAAACTCCCAGCTTGTGTAAAACCATAAACCATAATAGTATTTGAACTGCGAAGAATTTTCTAATGTATGTCTATAACAATAGAATATTTGCAGAAGCAAACATTTCAGAAAAGTTAACTCTTTTGCAAAGGTACATAGATTCTTATCTGAATTTTTGCGAATGTCATGATCTTTAACGCTGAAATAGTGAAGTATTCTACGTCGTTTTTACAATTACTATGATCATGACATGCGGTCAATTTTATGTGATATTACAGTTACATTCCCTAAATTTCAGCAATGATTAGGTTTCTCCAGAGCACAGGTCTGTCAAAAAGAGTAGTAGATGACCATTCATTGACTTGGACATGTACAAAAGGAGCTGTGCATGTAAACGGCACCATGACCTCTGTGAAATCCTTGTTGTCTATTAAAAAATGTGTTAATATTCCGTTTTCGTCAAATTTATGACTACTCTTAGGCACTTTAGGGGCTTACATGCAATTATCTTCGTAAGGATAGAGTAAACAATTTCGCAAATGTATGAATGTATACATACTTGAGTTCATAACTATATGGTTATTGTTTGGTTTTTGGAGTTTTGCTTTCAGCTTTTCATAGCTGTAGAAATCTTTAACTTCTATCATGTTACTACAACAACACGTGCATCTCACATCAAAAAATTTTTACGTGTAGGTGGCACAAGGTTTTGAAAGGATTTAGAGAACAATATATAAATTTAAATAGGGTCCATGAAACCAGGAGCAATAAGTTAAATGTTTGTTTGAAAATTGAGCTTAATGAAATTCAGTCAAATTGCGTGTTTGGTATGGATTGAAAATACATGGCTAGTAAGCAGATAGCTTTGTTTTACATTGAACGTAAAAGTATTATATAGTATTTCGAGTTGAAAGCAGTTCGTTAATGGGAATGGTAATTGAAGTATTTGGATGCGCCAAGTGTTAATCTAGTTGCCGCGAAGAGTATGTTTAGTGGCATGTACAACATGCATAGGTATGTATGTGGGTGGTGCTGTATTATTTCAGTAGGAGGAAAACGTTACTGGAAAAGTATGTTGTTTAACTCTTGTTGTAGGTAATATTATTTCATGTTTTCATAACACTTAGCGAATTTCAAAAATACATGTGCGAACTTTTTATGCACAAAAACAAAAATTGAGAGAGATTTGGTCGATCAGGTATCACCACAGCAATATATGCTTGCTGTTTCTAATGACTAAAACTCATTGACAAGGATTACACGACGATGAACCGACACTCTTTCAATAATCTACCACCTTTTCATTTTGAAGTATCTACTCTGGGAACACTACTGTGTTAAATATGCTATAATCCATTAGGTGTATAGGTTAAAACTCGGGTAAATGATCTCTAGGACGTCAGTTAAGTTGAAGCTCAAGTATAGATATGTATATGTTGTTCAGTTCACACATGCATGTCTCCATTATAGAGAATCATTATAGACATACACGCATCATCATATAGGTCCCCCACAAAGGTTTCATAATGGATACTGCACGTGAATTGGTATACCTATCTGAGTATGAGTACTGCAACCTTCTCCTAAATAAACGATAAATAAATGCATGTTGTGCTATAAGCATTAACATGTATTAGTATGATGGAGTCGGATCTAATACGAGTTCCCATTTGTTATTACGTCGGAAACCATGTAGAATACTTCTACTTGTGGTGGTTAGGTTTAACATTATTTACTGCTCTATAATGTACACTCTCATTGACAGTCATACTCCAGGTGGGATTCTGTATGTATTCAACTTCAAGTATGTATAGTATTAAAAAGTATACGTTCACACTTGGAATGAATTCATGGGTATTTTCACGCTTCCACTTCAATCGTTCTTGGGATAGCAATCTGTGTGCACTTTTGTCTCTTTAGTGTACTCTCGTATGTATCACATGGAAGAAGCTTTTATCCGTTCTCTCACGACCATAATCTTTCTAGTACTTTCCCTGTTTGCATTGTCCGATTCGGGGTACAAAACCAGGAGAGGTTTTCGTCATATCTGTTCGATTCACTCCGTTGATCTTATTTCAACATGAAGTTCGTTGTACTTCGTTGTATGATCATGGAATAAAATAAAGTTGAACACTTGGAAAGTGAAGACAGTGAACACAGAAATATTTAATAAATCCCTTGTGTGAAAGCCTGTATCTTTGTAATAATCATGTCAAAAGTGGGGGCGTACTTTAAATGGAAAAAGAGCAAGAGCAAGGAGAATATTCAGATCAGTGCGGGGCAAGCTAAGCCAGGAAGAAGTAGATCTCTGGATCCAGAAGCTTTGCATAAGTCCGGGATCAAGGAATTTATTTATACCAGGGTAATTGATTTAATTAAGTCGTTTATGGGATAGACGTAATATTGTATTACCACAAAACATGCACTTCACTGGTTGAACTGACCAGTTTGATTAAAACTTGAAACATGGGTGGAAGTTCTTGTTTCAGTTGTGTGTACAGAGTGCTGCCAGAACCAGAAGTTTATTTTGTTTTCTTTCATCAGTATAGACTTATCGAAGTGTAAAGTTCGGAAAAATACAGGGATTATTTGGAAACTTATTCAATCTATGCTCCAAGTAAACAACTCTCATGTGGTCAGATAACGTGTTTAAATGAATATAATGTACACATGCGATATTGTCTCTTGTGAAATAAGTTTCGGCAGTTGAAGTCTAAGGCAATAATAGGTTTTATTCAGTTTCAGCACTGTTATATTAACATTTTATTCCTCTACACTCTACATATTATATGTATTTATGTACTTGTATAAGTAAGTATTCATTTGGGGCGTACTGTTGACGTTAGAGCTTGTCAATTTACTTGTTACTTTGACAAGTTACATTGATAATCAAAGATATCAAAAGCTTTACAGAGCTGGCAATAAGCCATGGTATACGTATCTATCAATATGTAAATGCAACACACATTGCGTGGATGTTTCTGGAATACAGGGATCAGTGAGATATGTAGATATGGAAAACAATGAAAGTTTAACAAAGCTAGTTATAGTCTATCTTGTACTGAACTTTATACTTACATACAATTATATTATATCTTTGTGAATGCCCAGGTATGTACGTTGTCCAAATATAGTATCCGTTGTTATTGTTTTCAACGAGTTGCAGAAAAAAGAGGAAGAGGGGAAAGAAATTACAATATTTTTGTTTTTACCGTCTGTAGGTTGGTAGTATCTTTGTATTCTCATCTCATCGCAACAGGTAGAAAACAATTGGTTTCATACCGAGGATGTACACACACCTGTTTCTATCTGTATATAGTATAGGTGATAAAATTAGTTCTTAAAATAGCTTCTCGTAAAGAAGAATGAGCTGCATCCGTGTATCGTTGGCGATAAAATTGCTATAATTTAGGTAATTAACCTACATGGCATGTGTTACTTATGGACAGTTACATTTGTTATTCCAGTTGGTTTGACATCACTTTAACTAAATGATGATTTAGCCTGAAAATTCATTAAAACGAAAATGACCTTTAAAATACTGAAAAGGGTACAATCTTCATCGGTATGAGTCAATGGTTTAGACTTAAAATAGGAAAGATTTCCTATGAAGTTGTTGCTACATACATATAAGTACGATTGCTTCGAATTTACTGCATTCAAATTAGTTTTACGTGTATCCAGTTGTTGTGACAATGGTTTTGTGGAAGTAATATTCACTTCCACAGGTATCTCTACTGATGAGTATCAATATTAATGCATATGGCTGCTATAGATAGCTTCATGGTCCTGGTTTTGCTACAAGCTATTACGCTGGTGGTTTACTGTATGATTCTATTTCTAACGGAGAGTCGTTAAAATGACAACTTCATCACTTCAAATTATAGCTGAAGCTATACTTGCTGATATAAGTATGCTATTGTTACAAATAAATCAACAGTGTGTCGATAGTGTTGGTGGGAAGTAAGTACTAAATATTAGAAAGTTTATTAATATGCTTCGGGGTCATAAAAATTACTTCCTTTATGGTAGGTTCTATGATGAAATGACCTTAAAAGAGGCTTAACTTAAAAAGAACGGATGTGTCGTTGAAGCCTCGATAAGCCTAATGATATTTATGCTGATTGTGCGTGTCACTGTATAAGTTTAATGCACTTACATATATACAATAATATTTTCAGATGTCTCCTTGTGTGTACTTGAAATTTAAAATCGAATTTAGACGTGATCATGAATCTATTGCTTCTACAGAACTAGTCGCCTATAAATCATTTCTGTCTCGCTGAATATACAAACACACAACGAACTAGTAATATTTATTAAAAGTTAAAATTAAAAACAAAGGCTGTGTCGGTCTGTGTGCATCCAATTAGATGTATAAATATATGTCGAATGTTGGAAAATTCCGTTGTAAACTGTGTAAATTGCATCGGCATTAATGCATTTATGTAATGATGGTGGCGTGATTGCTCATCCCCAACACTTGTTTTATTTAGTTCTCAAAAAGATCTGCTATATCAATGCTGAAAATTATATTTATTAGGTGCAATGATTATAATATTAACGATTATCCTGGCAAGATTGCTCTTTGTCGTCATGATAATTTCGTACGTCATAAAAATAATTCGTTATGTTGGTGAACCACACCAACTGCATGTAATGTGATGGTGTTCCCATGAGGTTGGAAATTTAAATGAATCACCTATGTAAACAGTATGTAAAATAATAGCATATGTACAAATCTAAAATAAGTTCGTTATAATACTTTATGGACTGATGAGTTTACAATTGTGCAAGATAGCAAAGCATACATGGATGGATTGTGAAATTAGAAAAAAAAAACAATAGTTTTCTTGAGGCATACTTGCATTGAGTAGATCGTAACTGAATTGCGAAACGACTAAAAGGGCGTTATATATATGTAACCTTCAAACGTAAAGTTTTATGGGAATTTGCAAATCACTTGGATATCATTAACTAAATTTCATTTTTGTTTGTATTATAGAAACATGGATCATCGAACTCATGGACCCCAGCAGGTGAGATATTTTATTTATTTATACAAAAATTGATGTACGGAGCGGAGGCAGAATGGAAATCAAATCAAATAGACAATTGCAACACTCGGTTTATCTGGGAACTCATGACGACAAAAAAGGTGGATTATATTGAAATGAAGATAATCCCTTTTTTCACAAACATTCTGAATATAATAGGTTTTATTTCTTATACTTATAAATAAGAAATAAGTAAATAATATAATGTTATAAGTACAGATAGTGTATTTTGTGCATACTCGAGTCTGAATCATTGACAGTGGGCTTCCCACGGCAAGATATAAGTCGATTGTTTTTGCGTCATTAGTCATTAATAACCTCTTTGGTTTAAAGAGGATGTAGCATGTGTGAAGGATTATTTACGAACTTACATTAATCACGAATTTATATAGTCATGTTGATTTTTTAATATTTAAAATAAGGAAATGAAAGTTATCAGTAAGCTAATAAATGTCAAGGCGCCCGCTTAGTCCGAAGCCCGAAATTACCAGAAGGAAGAACGTTTGTTAATGTTACCAGTCTCCGAATTGATGTGCTAGATGGCGTTCGCTATACCAAATGGAAGTGTGGACTTGGTGATAACAGTTTTATCGGTACTTCGCTAATATAGTTCACTTCTGGAAGTAGGGAAGACATTTTCATCCTCCAGTTTTGTTGATCAAAAACAATTTCGCCTCCCACTTGTATTTTAAGATGATTCCACATGACCAACTAATTTAAAGCAATTCAAAACTTGCTTCAGTTAATTTTTATGCTACGTTTATACCTGAAGCTGAAGGTTTTGCAAACCATCTTGACATGTGATATGACATCATAACGGGTTTGCTACAGATGCAGTCACGTCCATAATAGCTTAAAACTTTTAATTGCAAACTATAAACTGAACTTAAAGTTCTAGTATAATTTTATTCTCTTACGTCGTTGCGAATGCTAAAAATAGACGGCAAAAGAAAAGTTACCCCAAGGTTTGTGTCATCGAAGTGCTAACGATGGAATAGAACCAGTGCAGATGTACAGTGTAGTAATTTATTATACTTACTTATAGGCAAATCAATTTTGCGTGAGTGTGATGTTTTCATGGCAAGGAGATAAGGTTACGGGAATTTGTTTATCGCGACAATAACATTTCGCGGTCGATAGTTTCGCTAAATAGTCGAAGTTGAAGCCGTACGGCATAAGCAGCTTGTAAATTTTTATTGCAAATATATGATACATAAGTGCATTCTTTTATCATAAGGTTTTGTCATTTTGTATTTGGCTATAACCTTGCAAATCGTTACATATTAATTGTGTATATTTTTCAACCACACACTCGGTAATTATTATACTGAGTTGTTAACTATTCACAGGGCAGGAATTTGTTGTCCTTCACAATCACAATTTAATAATGTCGGTAACAAGTTTTTCCCATAGTTTTTGCTTCTATACCTTGTGACAAATCAAGGGGAAACTAGCAATTTCACTGTCCTCTAATGGTTCTAATGTCTTCCACTGTATATAATGTACATATCTATGTAAATTGTAAATATTTTAAGGAAAATAATATGCAAAGAATCAACTGGCTATTCGAACGTGTTGTACGATTAGATTTATTTTTATAGAGGAGAAAGAGGACAAAGTATGCATGTAGTTTTTATCAGTTTGTACTTCCAGGAGCAATTACAGACAACGCAGTTGTAAAAAGTGATGAGTAAGCAAATAATTGTTACAGGATTAACATTTGAGCAAGTGTTTGAAATTGCGTGCAGAACTTAATATCTGTCGCAATTCATAAAGTTATATAGCTATTGCCACATCAACCGCCGCACCGTAATTGTATTTTAATCAAAAAATTAGGTTTATGTTGACGCTTCCCTTGGCTGAAGCTTATGGTCTGCTCTCTTGTACGGTTTCACCTTGAAGTATTAGTACATGGAAAATAATATATAACTTAATACATACCTAATAAATCATTGTCGGCTGGCCTTGCGCGTATCGCAAATATTATGGAACTTAAATCCATCTACAAAGATTTTGCCATTAGTGGAAAATTTTGTAGAATGAGTAGTTCAGAAAATAAAATAGTGGAAGTTGCAATTATTTCGGAATTTACAATTCTATGTAGTACGTGACGTCGGCGAATGATCTCATAAAGTACCATTTTCTGTGTTGAAGGGATAGAAATGGCTACTTTATAAGATTTGTCGTCGACGTTGTATACCTTTGTTTGTTTATTTGGGGCGACTTTTGGTTGCTCCAGTGTAAAGATTTATGGGACGATTAGAAATCTAAACCAAGTCGGTATCAGCAGATACTTATATATATTTTGGGCGTATTCCTTCATTTATTTGTTCCTTATCCTGTGTCGGACTGTCGTTTCTGCCATTGTTTACTTTACATAATAGTACCAGTGTCTTTAAGTAATGAGGTTTTTTCTCGTCCCAGGTGTAACAGATTCTTTCTCGAATTGTATGTATTTACCATAATCTGGCTGGCACATCGGATTGTTTCTATCCTTGTAATAAATCAGGACTAATGTGGTGTTTGGAAACCATTAATTCTGCTCAGAACTTCTTATGCACATCTATAGGGATTTGCGGTTTTGTTTAGTTTAATTCCTCATCTTTTGCTTCTAATTTTTTTTTCAGTTAGAAAGTGGTAGCATGAATTGCGGTTGTATGCTGGAAAGCATAAATGATTATAGCTCTGTTGTGCGTATCTGTTTTTATAATAACACAATTATATGAGCATAACCGTGAACCATCTACGTTACACTCAGTTAACCGCAGATCGGAACTTCGTTATTAGACATTATTATGTTTTAAGCATGTGTTAACTACGGGAGACGTGTATATGCATATGTTACGTATGTACATGCATAGGGGAAATGACAATGAGTAAGTTCCTGTCCCGAAAGTTCTTCGGATACCTCATTAGCCACAACGTAACCAGCGTAGCATAAATTCTAATATTATATTGGTTTCGGTGTGACCTAAAATATTAGCCGTACTAGTTGGGAAGCCGGAGCTACATTAAAGGGCAAAGTTTCACTCTGTAGGTTATGTTGTAACGTGATAGTAGTAGAATTCTGTAGGTTGATGATAGTACTCTGTAGGTTGTGTCTTGAGTCACGTCCTTAACTCAAACTTTATCTTTTGTTTGGGTATGGAAGGCTTCACTCTGTATGAACCTCGTTATATCTAACAGTGAAGTTGAAAGTTTTCGACGTATTCTAATCTGAAAATGTGATAGCCCCGAGCCCCATAATACATACACAACGTTTTGAGTCTCAACGCCAGCCGTCTATTTCACATTACCTTGACTGGAATATATTTCCGACGCAGAATGTACCATTTGGACCCACTGAACTATATAATACCTATTCGGGCGTTTCATTTTAAACGGGAATTCTCCGTGGAAAATGAGTGTATGTACGAGGATGTAGAGCGTTTCTTATTTATATAGCTAGTTTACCCGCCTTAGGTTCTGTGCACATGCATTTTTACGTTACTCTGGAGTATGTTCGTCTGTTAAAGCTAGAGCCTCGTGGTCCTTGAAATCGATGTGCTTTCTCGGGCTCATACGTTCCCTATATACTCCTGGATTTACTACGCTCAACGCTTCACTTACGTGCAGTAACTCGATCAGCAGGGTTGTTCTGCAATTTTAAGGGAAAGATCTGTCTCTTCCAACTATTTCCTCGATAGCAAGTGTGTACATACTTTCCTTTAAATTAAAATATTTTTATTCCTCTTCCTGAACTTGACTTACATTGACCCACATAATTGTTAGTGCCTTGGGAAAAGCTTACCTGTGAACCTGATAAATACTCCTGGAGCAATAGAATATTTATTTTACGCAGTCAGAATTCATATAGGTACATAACATGCCAAATAGATGTAGGTAAATTACATAGGTAAACAGAAGTAAAGTCAATATTCCAATCGTTTTCCAATCAAGCGGATAAGGTTATTTTAAACTACGACTATAGCGAACCAAACACTCGAACATTTGTTATTGACAAGATAATTGCCAAAGTCTATAACGTCAGCAGCTATAGTACTTCAAAATTGTCAGCCATAGAATTGGTCTCCATATAACTGGAAATTGTCGTCCATGGTACTTTGGCAAATTTACAAGTATTCCATGGAGGTTGTGATTTGAAAAGTTTTCAAAAATAAATAGCACGTCCAAAGCTGAAGTTAAACAGTCTGGCTCTGTTATTATATCCGATCCGAAGCGACGAGACAAACATTGAAACTGAGAATATATTTACCAAAGGGTATAGTGACAGTCAGTGGGGAGTTCCACGAATGCACACAGAGATTACGCAAGCATTGCATATGCTATACTGCATACAACATACATCAATACATCAAGCTAACTCGCTGTTATTCCACTGGTATTATATTACACTTTCGCCCCCATGGCATCACGTCCATGTGCATATCGTTAAATTTTGTGCAGTGTATTTTGCAGTGATTTTTTTTGCCCTTTGCCTTTGGAGTTTTTGCACAACTGCGTAGTAGTGCGTAAATGTGTGTTCCAAGGCATATTTGAGTCTCAAAACATGCGTGTGTCTTTTACAATAATGTTTCCAAATATACTTTACAGTATACGTACGTATAGAAACTTTTATTGCATAACAAGCTCCAAGATCTAAGATCTTCGTGGGTCTTTGCAACTTTATCTATCCTTATCCTTATACAGCTACAGATAGTAGTTGGCAATTTCAATACATACTCCCTGTACATGAAGCAGCTGAAGAACTGCTGAGACTGCGGTATTAAAAGAGACTTTATAATTGTATATTTATATGAACACTCCTATACTTAAAAGACACTGGTGTTGTGAACTTCAAATTAGTACATATTGGTGTTCTATAAGTACAGTATTTTTGCGAGAGGAAAACATTGCATCGGCAATCTCAACAGCAGCATCAGAGAAGTGTATTTTTACTCCGTATCTCCATAACTGTAATTTATTCCAGTCGTGTGAGTCTCCACGATTGGAAGAGACATGTGTACTGAACAGAGTTACTTCATATAAATACGGAAAAGAAAATACCTAAGATTAAATTAGGGCACACACTACAAGGATTATCTGTCCGCTGTTGTTCTCAAACTCAAATCTCTCGTGTATATCACAAATCTCAGTATACATTAGTTATTCATATATATTCCGAACATAAATCCCTGTATTTTATCTAAATCTCCACGTATTTTTATCATAATTATACATAACTAGTACTTCCCTATACTTATAGTATATGTAATCTTGGAATCGACCTAATAAATTCATATTCGCAATATTCGCATATATATGCAATCTATAGTGTAACGATTTAAAAAAATATTTATCTCGTCAACAGTATTACATGTATACTTATATATAAGTATATATACTTATACAACCTTTAAAATTGCAAAAGGAATAGAACTTAATTTTTTATGTACGTTCACCCCACCCTGTACAAGTACTAGACAGCAATTTACACAGAGTTTAAAGTTGCAAACAACATGGAACTTCTTTTTCCATATGTTTATCCAACGGTATCAAATATCTAGTTTAAAATTGCAAAAGAGGAATAGAACTTTTTTCTTGTATGTATTGTTGTACAATACAATAAAGTATTGAACCACACGTCCGATGTTGAAATACATTCCGGAAATTGTTTTGCAAACGTGGATAAAGAATTCCTGAATATATTATTACCGTGGATGAATCTTGCAGAATACAAAAACTACATTTTACCTTATACACGAAGGTATCTGTACTATACAAAACTACTATACTATAATAGTAAGTACAAAGAATTCCAAAAGAATTCTGGAGACTAGAAGAAGTATTAAACCAAGGTGAAGAATAAAGAAATAGAAAATTCTATAAAAGTACTATAGCTGTTTTGCCTTTCTCCCTGGAATTTCCGAATATTTCCATTCACATTTTCCCCTCTAACTATTATGATTATGCCTTTATTGTGTCGCGTCGCAAACTCCGCCGCTGTTGTTCAATAAGTTCGGTTCAAAGTGTGTGTGTCTATACATAAATATATTGATTCTTTTTATTTTTGGCCTTTTACGAAGGAAGGAACGAACAACGAAGGAAAGATAGAGGAGATAGTGACAGAATCGACATCACCAAAGTGTAAATACTAGAGAGAGACAGAGAGAGAGAGAAAAATAAATAAAATAAAGAGTGCAAGTTTATATAATACTTATATACTTACGCTGTACTATTTAAGGGGCAGACACGGAGAGCTCAGGGATAAAAAAAATTACTTTATGTGTACAACAACAAAAACACACGGACAAATACAAACACAGACAATCTTGCATATGGATAACTCAACCCGTGTGAAATCTTATTATTATTATTTTTATTTAGTTTTGTAGTTTTGTTTTTGTTGTTTGCCTTTGGAGACCCATATTTACCATTTCGTTTGATGCACCAGCAATAGTAATAGCAGCGTGGTGTGCAAGGTTTCTTTCATGTTTTTTCTCCTCTGCTCTCTCCAGAGCACCAGAACAGCAAGAAGAGCACCAGCACATGCAAAAGCAAAGGAAAATAATAATATAAGCAAAACACAGAAAGAGCCACAATACTATACAAGAGCCCCAGCAGTATTAAAACACAGGGAGGACTCCACGGCAAAATTTGTTGTTGTCGTGCGTTTGAGCTCGCATGAAGGCCATTATTGTTTTGCCGCTTGCCGTACGAAACCTTCGGGAGAGTAAATTGTATTTTTGGCTGCTTTTGGCTCTGGCGTGGAACACACACGCTGTTCTTCTTCTTCCCTTATTGTGTGTGCATGTTTCAGAGTCAAAATTGTAAACAATCAAGTGTGAAAAATAAACAATTTTTAACACCTCCATATTACGCAATACACAGGACATTGTTATAGCTGAAATTAATTATTACAAATTCTTGTTACTGGAAGATTTAAATAATAATATTTATTATAGAAAGAATTTAAATAATAATATTTATTATAAAAGGAATTTAAATAATAATATTTATTATAGAAAGAATTTAAATAATAATATTTATTATAGAAAGAATTTAAATAATAATAATTATTATAAAAATAATTTTAATAATAATATTTATTATAAAAAGAATTTAAATAATAATATTTATTATAGAAAGAATTTAAATATTTAATATTTATTGCAAAAAGAATTCCGCTGCTATAAGTATAACAATAATAATAGTAATTTATTACATATGGAAAAAACTGGAAAAATAGTATTTTGATAAATTATTCTAGAAAGGCATATCTAATATGCGTACAAGAATCTGAAAAAACACAGAAAAGACTTGATTATTTGCGTAACAGGAATATAATTATTTTGCAAATTCGGAGCTCAATCAAAATTTAATGAACTACAATAATAATATTGTTATTATATAATAGTATTGCTCATATTCGGATGTAAAGACTTAGTATTAAATATTGTTTGATCGCAGTATTATATAATTATTATAATCGGAGAATATAAATAAGGTTATTTTGAAGGTAGGAATACTATTTAGAAAGAAAGGGAAACAGAGTATAAATATTGTAAAAAGTAGTGCAAAATATAATAAGGGAAGAATATATAAAAAGTATTTAATTATGGATTAAGAAGTGAACATATTTAAAATAATATATACTAAAGGAGAATATCGCTGCGGCTGTATTTAACATTAAAGCAATTATTCCAGCGATTGTTGAGTAAATACAAGACCAACGTTGATAACGTGAACTTGTTTATGATTGGAAAGACCTTGAAATTGTGTGTGTGCACAAAAAAGTGTACTTGTGTAATTGTAATTGAAAGCTCAAATGTGCAAAAAATTATACAATAATAGTTTAATTTAAGGCGTCGGGAACTTTACAAAATTATTACTTAGCAGCCAAATGGATGGTTGGGCAAATACAAAGACGATTAACTTCATATTAATAGCTACAAACTGCTTACTGCCCTCGACGGATATCACTATCGGAATTTATTCAGAATCAGAAACGGATATCATTAATCATTATATAGACGGGGGTTGAATGATTTAAATGTGGAACAGTATTATAACTGTGCAAAAATCATCAGTTTTTTTGAAAAGTCCGTATATGTAAAGAGTTCAATCGAGGAGTTGGATGCTCTAGTAATTGATTAATAATATTTATGAGAGAAACGGATATTTTGTAGTTTTATTGACTGACATTGTCATATCGAAGTACTTCCCCACCGTCGTCGTTGAGGTCGGTGTCAATATCTGTTTAGCATGTCAAGTAGTGGAAATCAGAGTCTGTGTAGTGACTCCCGGGGGTCGTCATCGTCGTCGTCGTCAAAAATGCGATCGGCACCGATCCCGGTAAATGGTACCGGAGGTGCTCATTCCCATCACCGAGATCATCATCATCATTCAGAGGGTCATCGAAAGTTCGAGGATATTTTTCGGAATTTAATCAAATGGGGGAGTCCCAGCAAGCACTCGAGTCATCATGGATCAAGCAATAGCTCCGGCAGTAGCTCCCATAATTCGAGTAAACATCCATCACAACCGCCGGCGAATTTGGGGATTACCAATCCCGCCGTCGTAGATGATGATGATGTTCCTTGGAGAGGAAGAAGCCGCTCGCTGGATATTTACACAAGTCGGGTACTTCGGAGTAGAAGACTGTCGGGGGATGTTCCTGCAAAGCCAAAGGACGTATCTCAAACACATCAAACTTATACAATTTATGAGTCTATCATCCAAGAGGGTTAATAATTTTAATTTATGCATTGAAAATAAGTACCGCTATATGTATATTCAGTATGTAATTAATCATGGAGAATACATATATTTAGAAATGTATATAATTATTAAGAATTTTAATACGTAATTATTAGGAGTCAACAGAATTTAATTAGCAAGTTGAGTGAAGGATTTTCCCACTAATAGCTCCTTCATGTTGTATATAGTTTGACTTTTACAGACGCCATAGGACATATTTATCTTGGGTACTTGTATAACAGGTTTGTCTGGGAGCATAGTATTCTTAAAAAATGCTGTCAACAGCTGAATCTAAATATATACAAATAATTATTGATCGTTGTCGTAATGAGTTCCATAAACCGAGTGCCGAGTCTTGTAGATCGAATACAGTAGTTGTAATGGGAATGAAGTTTTCAAAACTTCCCTTTGCAATAACATTTTATTACTGAATAAGCATTTAGTGGATTTTATCTACCATAAAACCCTTTAGTATTTGAATAATGAATAACTACAGCTCGGCTCTGCAGCTGGGTGCAAAATCAATTATTATGTGCGCAGCAAATTGACTTGAAGAAATATTCAGTAAAATTGTAGCTCAAATAAAAATGTTAATGATCCAATTAATTCATTTTAATCGTCGAATTTTCTTACAGGAGCAAGAAGATCGTCCTTGCATTCTCATCGACCGTCCGATGTATCCTTAGATCCAGCTCATGCGGCAATCCTCTTCCGGGATTCTCGAGGTGTAAGTTACATAAAATTCTTTTAACCTCCGGGGAATAGCATGTACGATGCGTAATGATTGCGTATAGTATTGAACTTCTGTAGTTAAAAATACTCAACAATACAAATACGCGACTTCTGCATTGCAGTAGTTTCAAAAATTGAATACAAAAAATTAGAAAGGTTATTTAAAAATTAAGCTAATCCGGTGCCGCTAAATGCAACCGGAATAGACAATAGACGTTTCCTTTGAGCCATGTTTTGAAATAATACATGTAGACATTTTTGTTTTGCAGCTTCCAGTTGCGGATCCCTTCTTGGAACGCATTTTAAATTTATCGGGTAAGCTTTCTCTACTGCTTATTTATAGATAGGTTACATATATTAATCTTCGCTGAATACTCTCCGTTGTTTTCGTTTTTTTGTAGTACGGGACAAGGTACAAGTGAGTCTTCAGATACAAAAAGTTCTACTTCGCGTTTCTGGCTAATATGTGCAAATTGTATCCCGTTTCTAAATTACATTCAATTTCAAGTCCGGTTTGGTTTTGTTGATTCGCTGCCATTTTGTTTCAAATGCAGAAATTGAGCGGTTGGAGATTAATATTTATGTATTAATAACTATGAGATGAGATATTTACCGTGGCGAGCTGTTAATCCAAGGTTTTTAATGTGCAAGGAGCATAAAGCTGTTTGGTGTGTCGTATTTGTGAGGCCGCAGATAGCATTTATATTCTTCTTTAGTCAGCTAATTTGTAAACATTTCTTATTAATTTAATACTAATGCAGTTGGGCTGATCTCGGGCTTTATAGATGTAAATGGTCGTTCTATCAAGCTGATTTCGTTGTATGTAGTTATATCTGAAATAGGATACTGTAACTCTTCTCTAAAGGATTGTTTTTATTTTTGTCGAATATAGACTATACGGTTTTCGACCGCACATCTATTTTTGTTTATGCTCACGATCTTGAAAAGGTTTATTTATATCATGCATTGCTTGCAACCTTGTGCAACCCACGGAATACGTATATACGATTTCTGCTGGGTGGTAACAGTACTGAGTGTTTTCCATGTAAGAACTGGTAGTGAAACATTAGAAGTTGGTAGTTATGATCATTTAAGAATCAGATCATTATTTAGGCTTCTGGAAATATTCCCGTACAAATACCATAAAACATTTGCTACGAATTAAAAATATCATGCCTCTCCCTCCCTGTGCTAGAAAACTAGAAACATGAAATTGTATTTTATACTACAGTATGAGGATAAGGCAGTTATGTACTTGTAATAATAATAGGGAAAATAAACATATTACAGTATGCCAAGAATTTATGAAGCATCTGTGCAAGTATAGAGACGAACTACCATTAACTGTGAGTCACATTTACCTACATGAGAATGTCGAAATCACATTTAGCAGTTGCTGAGTAGCTCGATGTAATAAGTATATGCTTACAGGACGTGGTTCGAATTCTCAGCTCGTACTCTCTTAATATACTTACACTTTACTAATCTTCCTTAGCGGACTGGGGAGGTGAGTTTAGGTGTTGTTATTATGATCACATATATATATATATATGCCGTCGTGCCGGTGCACAAGTAAAAGATGCAAACACCAGAATTGCCAGTGAAAATGATTGCGCACACGGTGATCCTGTTTGTACTAGAGAGTAGTAATATTCTTTTGTATAAAGAAAGAGAGACTCCGTACTGTTTCTCCTAGAAAATGCTTGCCCGACAAGACCCATTCGGTTCTCCTCCACTTCTTTTTTTCGTACTACCAACTATTCAGTTTTATAACGAGTGTGCTATATAATATGACTGACGAGCATATTATTTACTAGTCGTGTTCTAAATATCTGTTATGTATTTCATTACATAACTGGGACTTCTTACGTACTTACGTAGTACATGTTCAATTCGTCGTGGTTCAGTCAACGTATACTCGTTTATATTTTAACTGGTGCCATTCTGTTAATACAGTAGTTCACCCTCCTGAATTTACTAGCTCATACAGGAATAATTCTCTCTGGTTATTTAGTTTTGTCTTTGACTGCCTCTCTGTCTCGTTGGAAATTGTGCAATTCACTCCCAAGTATTGATTCCCAAATACACACCTTACTTCCTTTATTGTTGACTCTACGACTTGTTGGTGCAATAATTATACGCGAAGGAGGTTGTTTGTAGAATATACAAATTTTTTTCTTCAGTCCGTTATTACTTTAAACTTATGTGTAGTAGAGCTCAAGCTTGCCTTCATTAATGATATTCAGTTTCTAAGACAGAGTCCATAAACATATTTTTATGCCAACGTGTGCTTTAATAAGGTCACTAAGCTCATTAGTTTTAGTAGTCAGGAATGCTTCCCCTGGTTCTCTGGTTACACTTTAAACTGACACTTTTGTCAGTTCACGCCAATCAGCCATACGATTATATTAGCACTTGTTCTAGAGTGATAATAGCCATGCAAATATAAAAGAAATTGCAAAAATCTCAGTATTGCCAATTGCATGCCTTGTGTGTAGTGTACTTATAGTCGTACAAGTCGTTCCTCGCAATATCACAACGAAGTGTTTCTATTGAAGTGTATTTTGAGCTCATTTTTAATCGCGTATTTAATATAATGGTGAACTTGGACTCTTCAATAAAATTACTAGCATTTATTGCTAGCATCAATAGCAGTATTTCCGTGACTATATTTATGGAATAACCAATAATAGTATAAGAAAGATAGTAGTAACATACATGGTGCGTGAGCCTCTCAAAGACTGATGTACGTGTAGGAGTACATAAAAAAAGTCTTATAGAATGGATAGAATGTTAAATTACGGTAAAACGTTTAACTGCTGGACTGATATACGTATGTAGTTAAAATTAATAAAATTGTTATTGTGATTACGTTTTAAAAACCGGTTCCTGGAAATGAGTGCGGCTGTTGGGCTTCCCTTAATAATAAACAATAATAATATGATCAGGGAAATGACGTTCAGTTCAAAAGATATTAGGGCAGGGTATGTATTTTGACATTATAACAATGGAATGAGAAGACTGGAATACTGCTTCAATTGAACGGCTTAATCTACCTGGGCGGTTGTGATATGTTGTACTTATCGTACTGTGCCACACAGTACAACGTAGCCATTGAGGGGTCTTACGTTTACAGCTTGGATGAGATCCGGGACTTTGAGGATTCCCTGGAAATTCAAGAGACTAATCGACTTCTATGCTTAGGCATGAATTCAATTATTATTTTATTTACATTTTTTCACTGTTTAAGTAGTGTAAGATTGTCACTAAAGCGTGGTTTGTTTGTTGCTTAGTTTACAGTGTAGGTGTAAACCATGACATTGAAAGTGGAGAATTTCATTTTGGTATATATCATATATGCTTTGATTAAGTAACCTGATTTTACTCGTTCAAGCGACGTTATCCAGCAGAATATTTTATCCTCAGATAGTACATATTTATGCACCAATACAAACTTGTAAAACTCCTATTTTTTCACTACATTAACTACGCCCATACTTATAGTAGGTCTGTACTTTCAAGTTGTGCACTTCTGTTATTTATTTTGGCATACCTGAGTCAAGGTAAAATGCTGCAGGATAGTCTTTTTATACGCTGAACGTTGTGAGAAGAGCTTGTGTAGAAAGTATATAAACGGTATCTACAGTAACGATAATTATATGAAGTAACGTCCACACTCTTGTAGCTCGCACAAAGATTTTTGATGTGATGTTAGAAACTTATTTGAAGGAGTCCCCGGTAACCTTTCTCTCTATACTTTTTTTTCTTTTTTGAGCCGCAGTTGGTTTCTCGGGCGCAAAGACTCAAGTAGCATTAACACTTGAATAGAGTTCCCTATGATGTGTTTCCTTTTGGAATTCCTGAAGCACTGATGTTTGCCAGCCTTTTATACAAATTGTAGTTGGGTATTCAAAAAAGTATTTGCAGCAAGTTTTGTTTACCTATCCTGATGTTGACGCTTGCTTTTCATGAATTGGGTAGTAAGTAGTATAGTATAGTAGCCAGAGAATTTTTCATCGCCGGAAGCTGTCTGCCTGCGCTGATGATGCTCTCTTTCTCTCTTTTCCTACTCTAGCTTGATAAAGTAGAAGTATATTATCGATTTTGCAAGGCTGCCTGTTTTCACTTTCTTCCAAGAGTCATTTCTTTACACTCATGGATATAGGGTAGGTCGTACCGAATATTCAGGGTTTCGTTCAACATCGTATAGAAGGGCTTATATACATAATTCTTGTAACAGAGTGACGACGTTATGTAAACAGTAGCCAAAGGATATTTTTCTAGATTGTTATACGAGTATTTGATTGAGGCAGTGATTAAATACGGGATAACAAAAGTTTCTTTAAATATAATATGATCGTTTTGCAATCAAATTTCAAAGCTTAAATACCGGAGTACCTGAATCTCGAGAGTAATATTTTTGTCGGAAAGTTACGTATCTACAACGCATTATAGATACATAGTTCTAGTCTACGTAACCAGTACCTACCTATCTGTAGTTAAACGTTTTAAAGAAATATGTATAAATTACGCGGAGAAAGGAGAGTATTTAGCGTTCGACGGACTTTTTTTTCTGATTTCTTCTGGAATAATTCATTGTCACAAGAAAGGCAGTCTGCTAATGTTTGTTTTGACCTTACAGAGGAGGAGGAAAACGAAATTCTAGTGAAGTTTTTTAAGTTCCACAAGTGCTACGATCTTATTCCTACGTCGGCCAAACTAGTTGTCTTTGATACACAATTGTTGGTCAAGAAAGCTTTCTTTGCTTTAGTCTACAATGGTAAGTTTCACTTTAATGCATATTTACGTACTACCCACTACCCTACAATACAATGTATGAATAAGTACAATTGTTTGAAACAGCAAAAAATTTTAAATAATGAAATGATGTTACTTTCACTGCTGTCATTAAATCTAATGTTCAAGGTATTCCGTATGGATGACATAAATAATTTAAAGGTTTTCTAAATGTTTGCAGGAGTTCGAGCAGCACCATTGTGGGACAGCACGGAGAGGCAATTCGTTGGCATGCTCACCATTACTGACTTCATTCGAGTTTTGCACGCCATGTACAATGATTCTGCTGGTAAGTACTATTATAGATCTTTTGTACTTATATTTCAGTAACACGTAACGGAAATATTTATTCAAAATTATGATACAAGGCGGAGTATGTAAGGGTAATCCCCTACTTCATTTTTATAAACATATACTCCGAGAATCTAATAAAAAGTAATTTTATGGCAAATTCATGGACGTTCTTGATTAATGGATAGACGATTTAATTGTGTTTGATTTTTGCAGGGCGAATGTCGGAGTTGGAAGAACATCGTGTAGATACCTGGAGGAAGAGATTTCTTCAAGATAAGCAGCCCTTGATATCTATAGATCCTGATTCTTCACTGTATGATGCAATTTGTTCATTGGTCAACAACCGCATACATCGATTGCCAGTGATTGATAAACATACAGGGAATGTTCTACATATTCTGACTCACAAGAGAATTCTCAAATTTCTCTTCCTTTATGTAAGTTACCAATCTGTGCTATTTTTTATGCAATGTTCGTGGTATAATTGGCTCTATATAGAGTTTTTACAAAATGTAAAATGTACTTTGTTGTGTTAGGGGATCCATGTAAGTCATACTGTTTTGCTAAGTCTGGTTTTCGTCAACAAGTTTGTAATACAATATGCAACTGTTCATTCCGATATGTGTGACTAGATTCACTTGTATACTTATTATAAGTGCACGTTCCTACTTGTACTCGCCATATGTACCTCAATAACCGAGCATATTAGAATTTTACAGATTTACCTATGAGCAGAAAAAGTATGTCTTTGTTTATTAACTATTCACTACCAGTTCCATGCTTGGATGCTCAGGAATCTTCGTGCAACGTTTTTTTTTCATACATATTTGCGAGTGAATGGTTGCTAATATTTTATGTATACTGGATGGGTATGCATTCAATCTATGCATTAGTATTATATATTACTGTTTTGTCTCTAAACATTTACGGCTTTTAAATCAAAGTAAAACAAGGATAAATAAACATATGCTATTCTATTTTCCTCCTCTGTATTTTAATATCCCGTTTTATTTCTGTGTACCAACAGATTAATGAGATTCCCAGACCGTCTTTCTTAAACAAACGCTTACGTGAAGTACGGATTGGCACATTTGATAATGTGGAAACTGCCAGAGAAGATACGCCAATTATACAAGCTCTTCAGAAGTTCCTTGAACGAAGAGTATCTGCTCTTCCTATTGTCGATGTCGAGAATAGACTACTGGATATTTATGCTCGCTTCGATGTCATTAATTTGGCGGCAGAGAAAACATATAATAATCTTGATATTACTCTCAAGCAAGTAAGTTGAATGTGTTATGTATTGCGTATTTATATGATGTCTGCTATCACGTTACAAATTATGTTGTTTACCGAAGGAAGTACTAAATTGTACTTAATTGAACTTATGAATTCACTTGAAATATAACTTAAGAATTTTCATCTTGTCACTTACAGGCCAATGAACATAGGAATGAATGGTTTGAAGGAGTTCACAAATGCACGTTAGATGATACTTTGTTCGTGATTATGGAAAAGATTGTCAAAGCTGAAGTTCACCGGCTTGTGGTTGTGGATGAACAAGATCGTGTTGTTGGAGTTATTAGTCTTTCAGACATTCTCCAGGTAATTTTTTTATGTTGGATAAAATAATGTATGTAGATTGTGCTTCTCAAGAAGACCTTGAATATTACTTCTGATTACTGGTTATGCTAAGTATGTATAGGTTAGGCTTCTAGTAGAAAGGGAAATATGATACTTAGAGATTGGTGAGTTGTTTGTGTTTCCCTAGTTTTTCATTTGTACGGGATATAGCCACAACTTTGTTTTCAAATTTGAAAAGTCATGGTTGGAATTTAACCTAGTGCTCGAAGTTAGGATTGACTATTTTTAGGATTGTAAAGCAAGAATGTGGAAAAGTTCTACATATATATTTGGAACGAATTGTCATGCTATGATGTCAATGTGGGCGTGTACGATGAAGTGGTGACCTTGAATGGATTTTAAATCTTTTCTTGTACAAAACTCAAGACAGACCGTATACAGAGTATAACTCTTTTAATAATGTATTCCAGTGTTAATTATATTCTTCACATTAATTATTGTTTATTCTTTAGTTTTGTTACAAGAAGTTAGCACCTTCATAAAGTCGTAAATTTTGTTGAAAAGTTCTGAGGGACCTTTGGACTTATTGAAGTGTATAGTAGTTTATTGAATGTTGTACTTATTTCAATGGTGTTTCTAATTGAAGGAAAGCAAGAAATTATTTGGGGATAATTCTGGTCTCAAGATTTGCTATGGTAATGAAGTAGCTAAATATTTTGTTTCATATTTACAGTATTTAGTAATGCGGCCGGAGCTGAAGGAAGTTAACGACAAAGAAGTAGCTGAGATTCACGAGTCTATCAGGAAAGAACAGGTGGAAGCAGCCAATAAAGATATACTGGACCACATGGTGTTACGACACGATTCGGAAGAAACGGAGCGTGAAAATCCAACCATCAATGAAGAGGAAGAAGACGAAAAAACATGACGCGTCTTTAGAATTCAATCTGTTAGATGACCTTCTTTCTTTCCTGCGTTCTTAAGTTTGGGCAATTTTCATACCAGATAGAATCTTTAACGTTTTTGTTAAACAAGTACAATCTCGATGAAATGTAAATATTGGTGTGTATGACGAAACATGCATAGTCATATTAAAGTCAATGTCGTCGTTTTCACTGCGATAAAAATGCAAACTTATTCTCAAATAATTATCTTTTCCTCAAGGGTTTTACTTGAATTTTTGCAGTCATCCAGAAAGCAAAATTTATTAAAATTTTAGTTTGAAGTTGGTTCTCATATTTCTGAAAATTAAGTTTGTGCGTTGAAAATTATAAGTGCCATTCATTAGAAGCGTGTTGTAAAGAGTATTTATTTTATGTTCGACTTCCGATACAAAGGAATATATTACTCATTTAGTTTTTTTAATTTACTCTCCTTATACTCTCTTTGTAGTCTAAAAGTGATTCTCCTATTGAGGAATGTCTTGGCCATAATTTTTATCACAATTGATATTGAATATCGCGTTGGTTTACTTATTAATTTGTAAATTGTTGGCCCTTCAGTCCTTACCAAGGAGACAAAATCGTAATGTTTGTATGCAACATTGAAGAATTATTAAATTACCTCGCAAGATATAAGGTCCCCAGTCTTGTATTTGTCATGTCGAACATGACTCAATTGATTATTGTTGCAAGTATTGCACTACTGTGAATAAGTTTTACCTAATAATACCTCTACTCGAAGAGCACATGTGCGTAGGGCTTAAGGTTTATCGGGAGTGTTAGGGAGCCAACAAGTATACTAATTACATTTTGATGTAGATTCCATCTTGTGTCAATCTGTCCCTTTCTTGTAAGATACAGATACTTATTTATAGTTAAGTTTGCAATGCTATAATTATTGGCAAGTTGTAATCATATTAAAACTTCCAGTTTACAACTGTTATTAATGGGTGAAAACTACTATCTCATTTTCACAATGATCGTTTTCGTTCACGACAAACTCCTGCGCGTAAATTTATGAGAAGTTGTGAAGAAATTATAGTGGACCTGATTATGACAATTTTACAGACTGTATTGAATGATGCATTGTGTAAATGTAGAGAAACAAAATCTACAGCGGCAAGGTAGCCCTTCGTGTTATTTTGTTGGGATATTTTGCCGCTATCGTGATTTACTACACGGGATCCAGCAATAAAACCATTATTGCATTTTACTATAATGCAATTGATTTGTTGTAAAAGTTCCGTGTGCTTGTATGCTTAAGCATGATTCATGTAAAGTATGCAAAAAGTGATACATATTAATACATTAAACTGTTTTAAATGCTGACAATGGGAAGAGTCCAACACATGTGCTACTCTCATTCTGGCAGCAGTTTGTGCTTGATGTAGTTCTTATTACTTATACTTATAGGTTCGTATGACTATTGTTATATAAAAACTTTTTATGTTTAATTTGACATATTATTATTATCTTATGTTGTTAGTAAAAGTTTACTAAAATCGCATTGTCTCTATATGTATGAAAATAAGTTGAATTCGAAACATTCATGTTCTGAAAACCCTCTGCGTATAGGAACTGCTGAAAGATCGCATGATTCGTCGACAAGAAAGTAAGGAAGAAAAAGACAATATTTCTTATTCATTTAAAAAACCAAGCAAATTATGGGTGTGAGTAAGGCACCCACGCAAATGAATGCAAAAAATGTGAAAATAAAAACGACGAATTTGTTCTGAAAAATAAATTATTTATTATTACATATAATTAGGTATATAGAATATAATTGGGTATAAATACGGATTGTCTTTATCCTATGAGAATTTTTTCAGTACAAGGTTAGGAAAGAAGAAACCATGATGAGGGTAAAAGCATCCATCACAAAACATATCAGCATTTCATTTTTCACAGATTCTCAACCCCTTCTATAAGTATATGACTCTTGAGTAAGGGCCACACACTTTCCAATGACCTAAGGTCACGGGTTGCGCAAACAGCTTCAATGCATAACAGTGATATCAAACAGAATGTTAAATGAATTATCTAATTTTGTCTAAAACTACGTTTTCTATAGTGTTTTTTATTTCTGATAAACCCTAAACGTGGAAAATGTACTCATTTTTGGAACATGGGCTGTCATAAAAATTTGGGCCACAGAGCCAGGCCAAAAGAAATTGTACAACTGCACCCCTGACAAGGAGTGCTTCTTGAAAATGTCAAACACATTTGCGCATCCCATTGGCGTGGAAGGTTAATTTTTATTTCTAGGCTTGTTTTATATTGGTTTGTACAAAAAAAGAAGGGTTACACGCTTAAAACTTTCACCTCACATAAACTTTTCCACGTTGACCATACGACCGAGCATCATTTCAAGAGTTTTTCTTCATACTTTTCAATTCACTGTGTATAGCCACCACAGTCCCTTTTACATAGATTTTAATCTCAATTTTCTACTACCACATTGGAACATTCTCTTAATTTTTTAATTAGTTAAAACTGTTGGAGAATACGGCAATATGTCACACACTGTGGAACCACTCCACGACACTTAATTTTGGGCTTATGTTCTTTGATTGGCATTTTTGGAAACCCTTTGGTATGCAAATAAAGCATTTAAAACAATAACTTATCGTTGTGCTGTACATCATTCTTGTAGGATTTCCTACTTGATTTGATTTGAGAGTTCACTCTGTATACAAGAACCCTATCGCGTCCTTTTAGACTTCGCCTAATTAATTATACGTGTATGAAAAGTAAATTTTCATAAAAACTCCGAATTCCGGAAAATGTTTGTTTGAAAATGCTTCAGCAAATGAATGCAAAAAATGTGAAAATAAAAATGACGATTTATTTGTTCTGAAAAATAAAGTGCATAGTCTGGTTGTAATTTTATTCGCAAAAGCATGATGAAGATATACCATTGGATTTGGCTAGTTTGGCAATTTCATCTTCAAATCCTTCAAGTAATACATCCATATCCCCACTATCGGGTAGAGCTACATTGTCTGCGACTACTGCTGCCCTAATCTTTCCAGCATAGCTAAATAATACCATGCCAAGTGCTGCAAAAAAACACAGAAAATATATACATTATTATTATTATAAATAAGAATATTTAGGGATAAATACATATATGTATAGATACGTATATCCTATGAGAACTTTTTCAGTACTAAATACAAAGGTTAGGAAAGAAAACATGACGAGGAGAAAAGCAATCATAATCATAAAATATCAGCAAATTCCATGGTTACATCAATCAACAAAGTATTTTCCAACCTGTTACTCCTTTGAATGGCCCCCAAGCAAGTGCATCTACAAGCTTGTCTCCGCCAAAAACAAAAACATCTTCTGCCGGTCCGGGCACATTTGACAGGAGCATGGTAGAGTTCAAATTCTTCATCGCTTCATCGACAACAATGGCGGGGAAGGATCCACTCAGTTGCATCATGTGGTAATTCATCAAGATATCCGGCGACCTAGCCATATTGTTAGCATGTTGAAATGCGGACTTTAATCTTTCGACGGGCGTTGGTAGGCCGATTTCCAGGGGGACATGTGCGGAGGTAAATCTGTTCTGGAGGGAGGCATTTGGATAAGGCAGCATTGCTACAGTAGCAGCGGCATGAATGGACTTGGGAACTGGCAGTTTTTTCCTCATTGCTAAAGACCTCAAAGACCCTCCAAAGGAAGATACAAGGATGGCTGTCGTTGAGGTTTTCGTTGCAGTCTTCAACCGCTTTAAAACTTGTAGGTCAATAGGTTTTGACCATCCTAAATGTTTCGGACCTGTCATTTTCTTCCCGTGAAAGCAATTCTCCTCCTTTAAGAGTAAGGAATTGAGAATGGATCTCGCACCGACCATCAGAAGCATCACGTACGGAAGGATTTTCATGAAAAAGGGGAAATTAGAAGGCTTGAGTGGATCTACGGACACTTTGACGGGATAGTCGGCCAATCCAAACTGAAGGAGCATGCCAGCGGAAACTCCATCTAGAATTGAATGGTGCATTCGGAATAGCAGAGCATAGTGAGACTTCCCCACATTTCTCTGCTGGTTCTTATAACGATAATTTGGAATGACTAAAATCTCCCACTGTGGAGTGTCTCCAGGGAAGAAATCATCATACACATATTGAATCTTGTCAAAAATCTCAGATTCACTATATGTCCGATGAAAATCTTCACATCCGGACATGATTTTGACATGGTTCTTAACGTCAAACTTGTCCGTCATGTCCTCCCAGCAGTAGTAACCATAGCGACGAGTCACTCTGTAATTGAATCGGACATAGTTGGGATGTTTGGTAACTAACGCGATTTTCTTCCTAATTTTGGCTAAATCGCATTGACCTTCCAGAACGTACAGCGACGTAAAGTTAGGAACGGTGGCGGGATACAATGGAGCCCAGACAGCATCTATCCCGCTAATTAACTTTTGACGCTCGTCCAGTAAGAAATTAGAAATAATGAATCTTGTTAGGATATTTATTAAAATTACGGGTAGCACAATTGGAGATGCAATTGCAAGCGTCAAATTGCAAATTAAAATCTCAATCACTGATTTAATTGGGGGAATCTTCACCGTGAATTTTAACATTAGCCAGGATATTATTAAGGTGAGATAGGACGTGAATATTAGAGGGACAAGGGTGGCAAAGGTATACCCTGAATAAATGCCTGGGTTATTAGAGGAATCCATGTCTGTTTGGTGTTGGTATGAAACTAAATCAGAAATTACAAATCTGTAACTTACAGGTAGGACTTACATATTGCTGGTGACTTTATCTTGCATATCTGTATGTATTTAACTATATGGAATTTAATTACCATATGCACTTTGTTTTTTAAGTATATGTATAGGTACAATCATATGTGTGACAAATCCATGTGAAGAGTTTCAAAAGATCATAATTTTCTGTACTTGTGCATGAGAGTATTAGCGTTTGATAGGCAAAGGGTAAAGTACGTGGAAGTACATGTTATTTAATGTTCTTATCTTCTTCATTCCTACAGTTTCTAGCTCCATAATTATTGTAGTTACATACATACACATTGCGTGTTTGTAATTTGTCAAAGCTCTCATCTCAACTTCGCTGTCAAATTAAGCTCTATATAAAACGTGTGTAACTTTTATTATCATCTCGAATCCCATTGAGATCATTGCATGTGTTAGTTGAGTAAAAAATCATGATAGTTTCCCATAACAAAAACACTTACGGTCTGACACTTCCACAAATGCGATGACTTATAATATCAAAGTAGTTTATTTACTACCAGAAATGTTGTCGATTAAAATTGACCCAAGTCAATTAAAGTTGAACTGACACTTGATGGAAATTGTTATTAATAATAATTGATTTAAATAATTTGTTATGAAATCTGAAGTGATTGCGGCTTATTTGTGTCAGAAGTTTGCCTTCACTTATAATAGAACGTCTATTTTGCAAGAATTTTAGGAATTGAAAATCCTTCGTGATAATAAAAAAGCATACAAAATTGTTTAATAACCAGCAAAGGAAATTCCATTTGGCCAATTATATGGTTCATTAAGCAAGTAGTGTGGGAACTTGGAACATTCCTCAGGTTTTTAATATTAACATACAAAAATAGATGAAATAGATAAATATAAAAAAAATGTTACTTAAAGCAAAAATACGAACAATACAGGAAAAATATGCATATAAAATAAATGTATGTAATGTTATGTCCGTTAATGGTGCATCACCAGAGTAAAATAGCCTTCATGCTCTATTCACGATGTTTTTGGCCCAGATTAGACCATAAACTCATTTGATACTTGATTTCTCCTGGACTTTTTAATCATAAATACACGCCAAATGCAGGTGAAAACTCACAAGGGGGGTCCACAAGGTCACATTTTGCTACAAAACAAAATGGCGCAATGGGAAAATTACTTCTTATTGTTAGCTACCTGAAGTATTCAACTCTGAGATTGAGACCGTGTCATGCAAGGTTTTAATGCAATATAATATGATTTAATTAAGTGTACGGATAGAAAAGAAAGGAAACGTGAAAACAATTTTTACAATTGAACAGGATTGAACTTCCAATCCTAAGAAATTGCTTATTTAATCACTTATCGGTAAATTGTCTTCCGGTTGACATTAGTTATTACACACTATTTTTGCGTATGTATGTCTATAATATTATAAATTAAAAAATGAGCATATAGAAATTAATTTGCAACTTTGTTTACAATGTCCATAATTTAAGAAATGTTATGAAAATTATGATATATTAATTAAATATAGATCTTTCTAACATCATCTAATCAATTATTTCAATTTTTCTTGAAAATCCCCAAAGAAAAGTCCCCCCTCTTCTGTACCAGACAGTACCCCTGGTCAGATTCCAGCCGCACAACAGGGTTGGAACTGTTCGTGGACTCCGAGTCTAATTTCCGGGCTTGATCCGCGATACTGCTGATCACTCCGGACATATTTGCAGTCGCCACTCCTTTCGCTGACAAACACAGACCTCGCTTGTCCACACAGGTCACGCCAACGACTCCTAATTAATTATTTCAACAAAATAAATTACATATGATTTCCCATATATCTTATTATTACGGAATACTTATTAAATCGAAACTAATTGTCCAGGATAAAATTTAGCCCATTTTGCTTTTTTAACAATTTATTTATAAATATATTTATTGTGAGATTAATTATCCTTTTAATTTAAAATTAACAATTTTTAACAAAACATTTTTACGTTATACAATTTTAATTTCCTTTTTAAGGTTTCTTATGTAAAAACTTACGACCATACGGGATGCAAATTCAGAAATGATTTGATTATTATAAAGATAATATTTTTAGTATTATAGTTGCAATTTGAATAATCTCACCTGGTCTGGCCATAATAGCATCAAGTTTTTCTTCCAATTGACTCTCCATTTTGTATTATTTTATACTGATAAATGTTTTTAATTGGGGAAAATAACAAAATTACTTCAATTCCATTCAATTTGCGATTCTGATTGTCGTGATGGTTTAATTTAATTAATTTTTCTGCCGTCAACATTTAGAATCCTCCCTATAAGAAAAATAAAAGGCGTATTTACATGAGAAGCCGCGTCTTTGCAGTGTTCAAAGGGTTTGACCATTGAGTTTTGCGATGCCATTGAGAAATAAATAATAAAAAAATAAATAAAAACAACTAGTTTGTACAGAATTAAATAAATAAATGCTTTGGCAAGTTGGGCAAGCGTATTTTTTATTTAAAATAATTTAATACCAATTAATCAATTAATAATTAAAATGTCGCTGAAAAGGCAAATATAACTATCTCCACAACTGCTAAAATGCAAGAAGGGTTATAGCATCCGAATTTTAAGTTATTTTATGTATTTAATTATTAATTAAATGCAGTTTTTTTATAATAATTATTTTATTTAAATTATGTATAAAATGCAAAATGTAACTGACAATTTAACAAATTCATTAACTCCGTTGCTCTCTACACATGCAGAGTTCCTTCATTTCCTTATCATGATCAGTTGTCGTGGGAATGCACCAACTTTGGTCTCCGTACCGATTTATCCTAGAGAAGCCCACTAATTCTACAAAATCTGAAACTTTAATATTGTTTACTGTCTCCAGCATGTGCTTATTAATGCTTAACTTCGCCTCGAATTTAGCCTCACCGGGACTCGCCGTGAACGCGAGCAATATTTCCCGGGAATAGGGATCATCGGTAATAATTCTGGTGTAAATGATATTTTTAGGGATGGAAGTCCATCGGGAACAGAGATGACTGTAGTTGGATCTTGTCACTTTCATATTGAGCTTATCAATACAAAATTGCAAGAGCTTATTGGCAAATCCTGTACTAATGACGCTAGCCCCTTTGACCTTGGGATTGTATTGAGCATTACAGAGGCAATTTGTAGGTGGGATATTAACTCCCTTGCAATCCCTTGTTGTCGTAGATACTTCTACAAATAAACTACTCCTGTCGGACATTTCCGGCTCGTAACTCTTCGCCACCAAGTCCAAGTTTGAATTGAGGGATAGAACATGGAGGAGTGTGTGGTGAATATCGAATGGTGTCGTGAGTTTCTTCGCATTCGCTTTAAAAGTTTGGACGACATCTGGATAATTTTCTTTCAACTTGTCTGGCAGTCGGATGAAGAGTTGCGGAAGCCCTCGTTCAAAATAACTCTCCACAGATTTCCCATTAAAGAAACTCATCCTATCCCCATGATCGCTCGAAAATATTATGAGCGACCTTTGCATCAGGGCTGGCTGGGATTGTAGAAATGCAAAAAACTTTGCTAGATTATCGTCGAAATTAGCTAAAGAGTAAATGTTCTCGTGGAAAGGATACGCGAACCAAGAGAAGAAAAAGTAGGGCGTATTGGCGAATTTTGTAAGCCACTTTTTGGTGTAGCGAAGGAGGAATTCGGGTACAGTTTCTTTAGAGGTGCAGTCGATGGTGTTATTGCTTGGATTGTTAGTCTAAAATAAAAATAATTTAAGCCATTTTAATCTCATTGGTGCATATTTGGAAAAGTAATAAGGTTATTGTATTCAATTTTAAAAGCTTTCACTCACGCTGTTGTTCATGGCATCCCGAATTTCCGTCAATTGAAGGAACAAGTGATGTAAGTAATAGTCAGTTGGTTGCTCTACAAAGCCGGATTGACCACCCCAATTAAAAGATTGAGCTCCATCTTCAACATAAGCAGTAACATAGTTATTCTCACTGAAGTTTGACCACACCATTGGACAGTCATCGAATGGCGTTGCCCAATCTTTGGCACAACCACCGCGAACTTCCGTCCGCGTTAGTCCCATTAACATGGCCATGAAATTCGTCAACGTAGAGGGCGCTATGGAGTGGTAAGCCTCAAAATCAACGAAGTCCAGACGCTTCAAAATTTCCATAGTTTTGTTTAAACTCCGGAATGCATGTGAACGGGAAACAGTGTCAATGCCTAAAATATAAACGTTGAATGGACGTTCCTCATCCGAAATTCCCTCCCAATACAGCAGTTTCTCCTGTACGTTTGGCTTCATAGGAATGTTTGCATCAAAGTTTACGTAATTCCCACATTTGACTAAAATTGCTTCCTTGTCATCAATGGCGAGTGTGGTGCTAAGAGGCTCACATTCGGATAAACTATAGAGAAAATCATATTAATTGATTTATTGCTGCCATAAAATAAAGTAAAAAAATTTGTAATATGTTTTTATTATTTATTGGTATACAATTCCTATGAAGATCACCAGAAAATAATTATAAGAATAAGTATAGTACATGCTTATATAGAACATACATAAATTTACCTAAAAACTGAATCATTATTTCCTCGGATGATTTCATGTAAGCAGCAGGATGAATTGTCGGAATTTTGCAAGAGTACGATCTAAATACAAAATATATAAGTGTCGCAGAATTTATATTTTGAATTGTAATCTAATGGTAACTATAAAATAATTTAGGTGTACCTTGTCATCTTGCAGTTCAAAAAGATTCTGTTCATGACTGCAATTCTGAACAAATTTTTTAGGATTCCAGTTCTGAAAATATTCGGGCCAAATAGGAGTCAAAGGGATTTTGCAGCTTAGTTCTCTTTTTTCCTTTTTGTGCTCCACCAACGGACGACTAGGACTTTTATCTCGGTGCTTGATAGATATTGTAACTAATGGGGGATCCCTTTGGAAATTGAATAAATCTAATAAAAATACGCATATACAAATGACAAGAATACTGGCAATGACGAGTAATTTTACTCGGGAAAACATGGAAACTCTTCTAGCCATAATAGATTTATTGTAGTTATTAAATTTGCACAGTATTCTGCAGAAGTGTAAAAGTTGTTATTTTTATTTCATCCTATAAGGTCTCAGCTTAACTGCTTTTGGCTGCAGTAGAATACTGCCATATTTACACGCAACTTCTAACATAATAAATACAAGAGAATGTAACATGATAGCCTTATGTTTTAAAGTATACAATCAGTTTGGAAACGATCTTCCGGTTCCATAGTTTAGTGTTATCGCAACTTGCCCTTTTGTAACTTTTGCATGTATGTACGTATATATACTTGTAAGAGATTGTTATTGCAGGAATTATTTTAGTTGTGTACATATATTGTTATTACTCTTTCATATACAAAATGCATCAATCAAAGCCACTTTCGGTTATTTTACATACATCCAATATCCACAATTATCAAGAGGAATTTGTAACGTTGCCAGCATCTTCATGATAAGTTTGGTATGCAGTCGTTTGACATATATAGTCCAGACGCTCTTCGCTTTTAACGCCTTTCGGTTTATAATATGTATCCTTCCAATGAAATGAAAATATGTGTGGTCCTTAAACCAGCGTAATCAATGTTTTTAAAACCCAAAAACCACTACAAAATGCAACTGAATATTCTTGAAATCTTCTCTTTCATAGCTCAGTATATTAAAGCTCTACCATATGATATTATGTATAGAGTATAGGGACTGGTTTTGGTAGGTGGGATTGGAAAATTAGGATTTTTGATGGTATCTACAGTAAAATAGAAGCGATTCAAAGTGAAAGGGATGAGTCCAGTACACACGATTTATTTAGAATATAGCCTAAAAAGTGAGGAATGACAAGAAGTAAACGTGCTAGCAAGATGCTCCTGATCTATTTTTAGATTTATCTGTATATACATCTGACTTAAAGCAGAAGAACGAGAGTATGCAAAAATATTACCGGGTTTTCTCGACTTATGGGGATTTTTAAGGTAAATACATACATAGCAATGCAGCTTTGGACGAAGTGAAGAAAAAGTCCGTGTAAATTCTGAAATATTTCCCCCGGTTCTTGTGAACTCGTGTATTTTTGTACTGATTACATTCGTCCCTTTATCCCTTTTTGTCTCTTTCGGTTTCACACGTAATCTTTATTAGCAAAGCCATTGCAGTGGCAGTATCGCTGCGGTGCTAGCTAAATAGTTATCTTGTAAATATTGTGAGATTTTAATTTAAGGCAAGTGCATTTAAGCAGGTCTTATAATAATGCTGAAAACAAGAAGCTTTTGAAGTTAAACTGGTGTTACTGAATAAGTTATTAATTTAACATATTCCCTATTTGCAATAAGTGGAAAGAACGAAGACATTTATATTATGGAAGGAGAAAAGTGTCCAGTGTGCAATAAAAGAGCAGACAAAACATGCTCAGCCTGCCACTCGATCAGTTACTGTAGCTCTGATCATCAGAAAATTCACTGGAAGGAGCACAAGAAGTGTTGTAGAATTTATTCAGTGAAGAAAAATGATATACTGGGAAGGTATTTAGTAGCATCAAGGGACATCCCCGCAGGAACTATAATTTTGAATGATGCTCCTTTGGCTTACGGGCCGAAGCAAAATACACGACCTATTTGCTTGGCATGCTACAAAATTGTTGATGGCACTTATTTTTGTTCCAAGTGTAAACTACCCATGTGTTCTTTAAAGTGTCAGGAGGTTTGTAGCTCTTTTTCTGGATTCGAATTTTTGCTCAAAAACATGAACTACACATAACAATTCTTTAAGATTGAAATCCCTACCAGTAGATAGATACTCAAATACTCACAGAAGGGATCATCAAGTATGTATTGTTAATTATAACTATAATATCTTCCTTTAGAAAATATTGCATGCAATATACAAAAATGCAAATAATAAATATCTATGCTAATATGAAATCTGCAAATGACTGCAGTAGAAGTAATTTATTTTACTGCAAGTATTTTTGGTTACAACCATGAGCCAGCTTTATCTTCAACACATGTATGTACATAGAGTAGTAACAAGTAGTAATGTCGGATTTTCTTCTTAACAGGAGCCAGTGCACGCTGAAAATGAATGCCAAGTGTTGCAGCTTAGCAAAGCAACACCCAAAATAGTCAACTTTAGCGACCCACATCCTATATATGAATGCATCCTTACAATTAGATGCCTTATGATACGTGATAGGTCACCCAAGCAATGGCAAGCTTTGAATCAAATGGAACCTCATAATGAGATTCGCAAAACCATGACTGGACTTTGGCACCGAAATCAAATTAACACCGTCGAATTCCTAAGGTCCCGGTGTAATCTTAATACTTTTGATGAGGACTGCATCCACTCAGTTCTGGGATATGCTGATGTCAATTCCTTTGAACTACGATCTCATGGAGTTGAGTAAGCTTCTTTTTCAGCTTTGCTCGTTTGAGTAAATCCTTTATATAAGAAATTATATAAAATATACTCATACATGAACAGGATTATTAGCTACTTCCTGAATTTATAATTTATTTACGTCATTAGAATTTGCGGAATCTACCCGAATGTATCATTATTGGCTCATGAATGTGTGTCCAACACACACCACACAGTAACGGAAGATTTTCGAATGATCGTCAGATCTGTAGTTCCTATCAAAAAAGGGGAAATGATTACAACAGTGTACACTCACACCTTAGATGGGACATTGGAAAGACGTCAGCATATTAAGGAATCTAAATTTTTCGACTGTGTTTGTAAACGCTGCAAGGACCCGCTGGAGTTAGGCACGCATTTGTCCTCTATTAAATGTCTAAAAACCAAATGCAAGGGTAATCTAACGTCAGCAAATCCATTGGACAATGAAGCTAACTTTACATGTGACAACTGTGAATATAAACTCAGCGTTGAAAAAGTTCAAGAGTTGGTAGCTGAGATAAAGGAAGAAATGGATGTAATAAAGGAAGGCGACAGTTTGATTCCAAGCCTGGAGAACCTTCTGGAAAAGCACAGTGATGTCACAGTTCATAGAAATCATTATTTAATGGTCAGCATTATTCACTCGCTATCGGAACTTTATGGAAGAACCACTGGCTGGCTCATTGAAGATATAAGCACCAACCTTTTGAAACGGAAAGAACAACACTGTCGGGACTTGCTTGAAATTGTGAATATTATTGAGCCTGGCATGACTCGGATAAGAGGTTGAGTTAAATAATTTTTATAATAATGTATTCCATTTATATGATTGGCGTTATTTAATTAAATCAATTGATTAGGCCTGACCATGTACGAACTTCATGCAGCCCTCTATTTCATCGCGCAGAGAGAGTACACTAATGGTAATATGACATCAGAGGAACTTAAGGTGCAACTAGATCAAGTTTTAACTTTGCTTAACGATGCCAAGGAAATCCTACTGTTCGATTGTCCGAATACACCTGAAGGAGTAATTGCAAAAACGATTGACGAAAGTATTAACGGTGTCAAAAATGTCATTCAACATTGCTGCGGCCCGAATTCATAAGATTATTATACGTTTATCACTTATGTGTATACTTTTATTGCATGCATTTTTATGATATAAAAGATATTACTTTAATTGTTTAATACTACCTTGACAGCTTTGATTTGCATATATTGCAATTATTGTTGTTAGAGATGCTGGGATTCGGAGTTTTATTAACAGCTATTTATTTATTGTTAGTATTGTTAATTGTATTTAGAGCAGATATAAGGAATTTAATGTTAATACATATTTGTTGTTTAAATTCATTTTAATATGTAATTTACTGTTTTAATCAATTCATTCTCTGTTCCCGCTCGTTATTCCATAGTGCATTATACAAGCCTTGCAGACATTTAAGGCCTAGGAAAAGATTTCGTAGAAACACCTCCACGGTAGTAACCAAATGCATTCATAAGTAGTTGCTTCGATACAAGAGCCGCTCTCTCGACATCTTCCTTTGTGCCAATCAGTGGGTTGACCTCGACTAGATCCATTGCGACGAGATTACCTGACTGTCGAACTTGTTCTACCACTGTTAACCCCTCCCGAAGAGTTAAACCACCAGGAACTAAAATGAAGTAACAATTGATTTAAAATTGACTGAAAAATAGCTTTGATGGGCAGTAAATATCTTAAATACGTTGGGTTGAGATTTGAGCATTTGTTAACTCATTGTCAGTGACAATAGAAATTGATTGTACTATCTATACCTGGTGTTCCAGTACTTTTGATTTCCAGATCATCGAGTACATCTATATCATACGTCATGTGTAATGGCCTCTTCCCACTTGGGCAGATTGTTTCCAAAGCAATCTCTACCACCTTTTGGATGCCTAAACTGCTAACCTCTTTTGCACTAAATGCCAAGATTCCAGCCATTTCTATGGCTTTTCTGTAGATACACAAATTTTGAAAGTTTTTAAATTATACAAAATTAGTATGAGCAATATTTATGAGGTAGTTTTGAAGATCTTTGAATCCCAATTAAATTACTTTTCAAGATCATCCACATCTCGTAAGCCAATGTAAGCCATGTTCTTTGCTCGGAGTCTAAAAGTGAAATATACATTTATTGAACTTAAATAATGCCTAAAGATAAAGAATGTTTAGTATAGGAACGGTGCTTAACAATCATGTAAAGTTTCAAAATACGGCCGGAAATATTACTTTGGTTTTAACCATGAAAATTCATTCATTTTTCGAATGAACGGATTCAGTTCAACGACGTTGAAACTGGCGGACATGCCATGATACTTTCCAGACCATGTAGAGTGAGGAGTGTTGATGTCGGCATGTGCGTCTACCCAGAGCACAGCCAAATCTTCGTAAACTTCGGATGTACCATGAATCGTTCCGATTGCTATGGAATGGTCGCCCCCTAGCGTCAAGCAGATTCGCCCGTCACGTAAAATTTGACTGGTGCTGTCCGAGATCTATACCAAGTCGAAATCGTTATACTTGTCAGCGGCATATTAGTAATAAGTTCAATTTGAAATCGCATTACCAATTTATTCGCAAGGCCTACTATTCCTGTGTTCTTTGTCACGGTCATGCCATTGTCAAGTTCATCCACTACCTTATTGCAGTTGGCGAAGTTTAAGGAACCATAGTCTTTTACATCATTGCCAACTGTAAAATGTCATGTACAGATTTTATTTCCTTAATTTTTAACAACTGACGATCATTTTCAATCTCATTAAATCTGTTCTTACTCTCTCTCAGAGAATCCATGAATCCAGTGTTTTTAATCAGTTCCGGTCCTTGGTCCACTCCAGCTTTTGGCTGTAAAGTTAATAAATTTATATTAAATATCCCATAGATACATATAAGTATACATACGTACTTATTTCTGGGAAATAATTTTGTAATGTGGTAGCTTGACGAAGCAAATTATTATTATTATTAATTGAAGCTTCTTACTTGTCCATGAGCGAAAGGCACAGATTGAACTCCAACTTTTAACCCTGGACGTGGATACCCGGCACCATGTAATCCTCGAGCGAATTTATTCAATTCACGAATTGGGATTGATAATTTAGAACTTATTTTAGTAGCCAACATTATTTTAAAAATAAAATTCACAAATTCTGAGAAAAAATAAAATTACGTGTATAATGAAAATTGTATTAAAATGGTATTTTATACTATTTTATAGTATTACCTACAGTGACATGTGTACAGTTAAGATGAGTGTAATTTGTTACGATATCTGTAATCTTGCCAAGATTGCGTCAAGAGGTGATAACTTAAATGTCCAACAGTAAGAGCAAGACCAGTAGGAGTGTCTAACTCCAGTAAATGTGTTAACCTCTCCTCATTAAATCGATGATCTTTGGTGGTATCTTGGGAATGGAGGAAAATATGATGAAATCTTATGGTTCAGCATAAATTCACTTTTAGTATACATACAGATAAGTACCAATGTAGCTATCTCTACTTATACTTATACAGTAGACCTAACTTGAATTTGTTTATACAATGACACTAAAGAATGTGTATGTATAAGTATATAGTTTCTCGGAAAAATTATTTCAAGTTCCAGTTAATAAACTTGAGTATCTGTAAAGTCAAAGTCATGTCAAAAGGTGACTCATGGAAGACTTTAGAAGTCACATGAAAAGCTTTTAAATCCTCACATTTTCTATATTATGCTATTAGCGATGTACATACATGTACACTTCTGTGCTCAAATGAATGACTCACAGTAAAATTCATAGTACATACATAGTAGGATAAATATAAAATTCAGATAAAATGAACAAGAAATGTGCCCTTGGCTTCTACATAACTACATACAAATAGAGCGCTTTAAGTAACTCCAGCTGGCGGTTATGTTGAGCAAGTAAAATTATAGGTTGGCAAGATTATTTTGGTTGTAAGTTTGCTGCGTGCGTACATACTCCATAGTTATACATATGTGTTATTTTTTACGTCAATGGATTAACATGGGTGGACAAGATGTACTTATGTATTAAAAGTAATAATTTAAAAAAACAAGTATTTATGACAGTATTTAATTACTGGAAATTAATACATATTTATTTAATTAACTTTTTGTCAGCTAGAATCATCGTTTGCAATTACAAAATTGTTTCATTTCTTTATCCCAATCAGTCTCAAAACCAATGCAGGAGCTCTGATTTTTATAGG
>JAQGAK010000221.1:0-112936 GCA_034696945.1 Lipothrix lubbocki
ATTTTATTATTTATTTTATTATTTATTTTATTATTTATTTTATTATTTATTTTATTATTTATTTTATTATTTATTTTTTAAATAAGTAAAAATTCTTATTCTTTTTGTGCGGAAACGTTTTTAAACGTTCAAGGAAAAGCGTCGAACCCAGAAGAACCTAAAAGCTGCGACATAATTCCAGAACTATTTTGGAGCGAGTTTTAAAAATACACAGCTTAGGTAAATTTTGAAATTCTGAATGAGAATGATGACACTTTTGTAACGTGTAAAATAAGTTAGTGTATATGTATTTACGATTATAAAAAACAATAGAAAGCATTTCAGAATTGTAATTAAAAACCATCCAAATTTCAAAAAACAACGAATAATTAAATGTGAAAGTTTGTGTAAAGCGTTAAAAGTATTTCATACAGAGGGAACCAATATATTAGAATGTGAGTTATTAAAGATTAAATTACTCCTCGTTGTGTTCACCGCGGACAAGCGTGTTTATAGGGTGACCTTCGTGACCCTTTGGTTAAACTGCATTTGATATGGAAGAAAAAGACGTGCAGCCCTCGGCTCCCGCCGTCGCTCGACCCATCTTGAAATCTATAAGGCATAAATATTTGGGGCTGGGTAAATTTGGTCCTGGTAAATAAATCACGTTTACATTTTTACCATTTATTGATATGATCTAAAATTTACAATTTATTATTTCTGTTATTTCATCTAGTATTGCATGCCGTTATTGTCAGTCAGTAAAGTATAATACTTACTCTGGTTTCTATATTTTCTGTTTAGCCACCGTGACCCATCGACCACTGCCACAATCTTATTCCCTCAAATGGTTGACTGTTCCGGGAGATAGAAAACAATTCTATGCGAATTCCTCTAAAGGGCAGGATCAGGTGTTGGACAATGCAAGGACACGACTATTGCTCCGTAGAGAAAAAATCAGGAAACCCATAGTTACAACGGGGGAATCTGATGCTAAAATTAGAATGCCACCTCCAAGACTGCCCCCTCCAAGATTTGTCAAAAAGAAGAGAGGTGGTAGTAAAGCTGGAGCAAAATTACGACCTACGTTACAACCTGTTGATGGCAGTCACAGTTTGAATAAAAATAAATTAAAATTTGTTCCATTCGAGTTGCAACACGGCCGTAGTCGGACACTTTCACCGACTTTCCCTACAAAACCTGGTAAAGGTAGTGACAAGAGGTCAGGCTCATCCAAAGCCCATGGCAAGGGTAAAGGGAATAAACCTCTCACATTAAAACGCTCGAGAGACAAAATTGTAAAGAAGTTAAGGCCAATAGAAATACCTGACGATGCGACTGATATTCCTGCAAATCACGTCCGGAAATTGATGAACTCATGGGCAAAGAAACTAGGATCGTTGGCAAAAGCTGAAAGCTTCAATAAGAATTCCAATGCGAAGAAAGCAGTTCCTGTGGTGAAATCTACACCAACACTCCCTCACCCAACAAAAGCTCAGTTAAAACAAACCGATTTGCCTAAACCTACAGTACAAAAGTGTGGGTTCCCCATAAGGAACCGCTATAAGTTAGGGAAGTTTAAGTCCTTTCGAGCAACGTATTACAGTGCAAAAGAAGACATTACTGTGACTGGAGATAGTGATACGACAAGGTACAACACTCGCACTATTGCTTTTATTACTGGGTGCAGTGAATTACAACTTAATTCTGTATGTTAATTTTGATTTTTTCAGTTTGACTCCGCTGAAGGTAGCAATACCTGCGAATCCTTTGGTGAATCATACCATTGAGCTATTAAGGTATAAACGGGATTTAGAATCTTGCAATGTGGATCGTGATACAATATCAGAACGAGTTGCTGCATTTCCGGAAATGCCAGAAAATGTGCCGAAGGGGGAACTGTTGGTTGAAAACATCCCAATATCCACTGAAGAAGCCAAGAGTGTACTGATGAAAAGGGTCTCCGTTTTACTTGCTCATGGTGGTTTTACACGTAAGGCATTTATTCATGACAGTAGTAACCTCTATTCAATTATAATAGTAATATTTGCTATAACTAAAGGTTTTCCTTTTGTAGACACAAAATTACCGGCTTTGGAAATGTTGTCAGATTGTTTAAATAAATTCCTACTGCGTATTTCGCGTCGCTTAAAACAAATCAAGGAACGGGAGTTGGCTGGAGTTGATCACGGATTTCCTGTACGTGAATATTTATTATGTTTGTTATCTATATTTGTATGATACAATTCAAACTTACTCGTTTGATATTTGCAACAGGACCCTGTGGAACGTGCGTTGGTAGAATTAGGCATGGGAGGTGTTCGCGGTTTAGAAGAATTTTATAAAACCAAAGTGGTAGACTATCATCGCCGAATGCTCGAACGGTGTAACTACCTGAAGAACCACTACACTAATATGCTTCAAGCTAAAACCCAGCCTGAGCCACAAAAGGAACCAACTAGCGGTCCTAGGTACATGTCTCCTTATTGCTTCTCGTTATGTCGTGGTAGCTTGTTAATGGTGTTAGCTATTAAAAGTACTTTAAATCAGGAATTGAAGTGTTTTTCATTCGTTGATTATGGTTTATTTTGTTTAGCATGGCTCCCCAAACAAGTTCTTCCTTGGTGGACATCATCACAGCATCCGTACAAAGCAGCGAAATGGACAGTGCTTTGAAAACAGATGATGCCTTGAGTCAATGTAATTTATTACGCTTAAATTTTGAAGAACCGAATGTGCCTACACCTCAACTCAATGATACCACCGTTAATGCTACGTAGAAAATGGCCTTGTTAAACCTACACCGAGTTTTTCGTAAAAGTAATTTTTAGTGATTCAAATAGTTAGGTTAAAGAAGTTCATTATAGGACTAAAATCGTACAAAAATTAATTTTCATTCAGTTCTCTGGGATATATTTTTACGCCGCCACTGCCACGTTGGTGGTTTTAGATTAGTTTTATAGTTTTTTTACGTAAGTAACATTTTCTACATGTTCTTCGACGTGTGTACTTACATAACTTATATGCACTATATAACCAACGAAGTTGATACTTTCAAGTAAAAAACTCACTATGTTTTACATTGTGTCTATATATAACTTGGTTTAAATCACTGAACGTGATTCAATTATGTTCAAGATTTTTTAAAAACAATATTTTGCCTAGTACCTTTTTGCGTCTTAAAGTACTGTGTTGTGATAATAAGTTAGGTTTTTAAAGTATTATAAATTACGTCAAGTTACTTTCCTAAAGATGTCTCAAACAATAGGCATCAACATACGTTGTTATTTTCGAAATTGGATTTGTTATATTTCTAATTCCTTGGCATTCAACTATTTTTCAGTATTGTGTGCTATTTTACCGTATGTATTGTTATTGTTGCAGTAATCGTTGAACTGAATATTTTTAGTTACATCGTGCCCTGAATTTCTTCTGAAACAAACATTTATTTTATCCAAGCTATCAACTGATTTTAATATATGATTACGACATGTAAGTAATTGCTCGATTTTCGACTGGTGTCATTACGCTACTACTCCGCCATTTGCTGTTTGATGGTTTTCCGTGGGGATTGAAAGGGCTTACCTTAATCTCCAGCACGATTAATAATACAGATAGTATGTATAATGGTTATTATTCAGGAATTTAAACTCAATAGTCGACCTCAGTAATGCAATATAATGTATATTTGTACTGTAGTTTCACGACAGTTCAAGAGGACTTTGCATTTATCAGAACCTTGGGAAGGTAACATAATAAATAATTTGCTCAACTAATACGAAAAATTAATGTTTGTAGTTTTTACGTTCAGTCCTTATGGGTGCAGAGCGTCTATGATCCGCCACATTAGGTATTAAGTTTCAAAGATTCTCCACTGTTAACTTGTTGGTTTTATTCTGTGGATAATATATTGTTGTAGCATTACTGTTTACTCGATGTGATTAGAAACTAATTAAATTGTGCAAGATTACAGGTGTTCACATCTCACATAATTAATGCAACTAAGCAATAATCGTTGCAACCGTCTTTACACACCATGTATTGTATTATGTGGAAGGATTTGGAAATTTGGACAGCGATTGTTGTTTTTGTTGAAGCGATTGAGCGTATGGTAATTTTTACACTAAATAAATCTACGTTTAAGTATAAATATTTATACTTTGAGTGGAAATTGACTTGTACTACTTTATCACTTTATAGAAATTGTCTAGATAATATTACTTGTTTGCACAAAAGTCATAATAAAAACGTTTAATTTAAACGATGAAATTTGGTTGTACTACACGTAATTGGTCATGTCTTTTACGCACATAATTGTCATCAACAAGTGGCTCCTAAAGTTGTTGATACTCTGTTCGTTGTGTAAGATGCACACTCGAACCAGTACAGTAAATAGCGAACCATATACTCAAGCTGTTTCATAAGTAATTATTATAAATTTAAATTTTGTTGCACAGGTAAAACGTTTTAGTAGACTAAGGTTATCAAAACTATATTGAGAAAAAATCGAGCATAACTTTTGCTCATCTATGTATATAAGCCGTGTCCATGGCATAGAACCGTCAATTATAACCTTTAAAATTGAATATACTAAGTTAATTAGTAACATAATCCAATATAACAATATTAACTCGTTCATAGCTTCTTATCCCGAGGATGTCGTGTAAAGCTGTTCACAAGCTCGAAATGGTTGAAAAGGATGGTTCTGATTCGCGTTTGATTCCTAAGTAGTACTTGTTGCGTGTCTACGCAATAATCAGAGAGCTTTGTACTGTATGTATCCCTTACTTGGATGCCCAAATTGCTAAACAAGCGTATAAATGGACCAGTAAATCTGTAATTTCACCGATCCCCATAAATAATACTGTAGCAGGTACCAAGTACTTATGTACGGATACCGTGAAAATATTTTATTGTCAACAATAATCCATAGCATATGAATGCAAGACAAATCATGTAGTTAGAATGAATATCGGACTCGAGTCGTTAGAAAGTCTATATACTTTCCATCCATTATCTCTTAAACCCGTAAAAGTTGACAGGACGAGGGCATGAGTAGGTGTGTATATGTCATTGAAGCATAAAAATGTGTATGAAGATGAGTATCAGTGAGGCGAGAATGTTCTCATTCGGACGTCAGGCGTGGGTATTATATACACGGCACGTCATTTAGTGTTTAGTAGGTAATTAAATTGTAGTTTGAAGCTGTCAGTCTAATGAAACTGCATCCAGATATGGATGCATTCCAACTTAATGGTACGCTGGCATCTTCCATAGTTTATGTACTAACTCTCGGATCCTCATCTCTATCCTTGAATAGTTTAGAACCTGGCTTTGAATGGCTTACGAACTATTCCTGCCCAATCCTAAATATAGTTTCGGTAGACTGCTGTTGAAAACGGAACCACTTACGAACTTGCTATCATTGCGACACGTACAACTTACAAGCTAAGACGTCAAAACTATCGTCTAGGTAGATTCTGCTTTTAAAAACTCCTAATAATATTCCATCTCACAGAACGTTTCCCCTTTCAAGCCTCCGTCGCATCGGTGTAAACTGACACTATACACGTACATTTTCGTACACATCAAGCTCTCTAACCACATTAATAAAAAGCGTGTCAACGTCAGTGTTACTTTTCCCGCCTTGAACTACACGGAAGATTAACTTCAACATTATAATTATACACAACAATATTTTGTGACGGTTGTGGTGGCGTGAATATTACTTTGTGTTTCCAGAGATCTGCTCTGCGGTATACCTACAATAATAGATGGCAGACTGTCAGAGTGACCATTCTTAAATAGTACCACTAGATCTTCAATTGAGCCAGTTGATTGGTGTGGAATCCCTTACAAAAACGTTCATCCGTGTACCGTGGGTACCAAAAAGGCCATGTACCGTGGGTATGCATAGATAGCTGTAAATTGCACCAGTCTGTCGGAAAGTAATGCCGTAAGTAAATAAACCGAAAGTATTGCTGTGTAGACTTTTGGGTGTGCAGTTTGTCTCGAAAGAGTTCTGGGAGTTCTCGAGAGTGAACACAGATTAGATTCAAAAGCCATTTTATCGAGAAGGAAACGTTTTGGTTTTTGCATCAAACAACATAGTTCATGTGTGGTCTCCATACAACACAAAACACAAGACGCTCTATTACATTAATGCACTGTAACAGTTTTTGACCATTCAACAACTTGTTTTGTATTCGGTCATTCCCGGAAATTCAACAGTGACAAGATTTATACAAACATAAAAAGGAAACGGAAGATACATCAAGCGGATTTCGCAGTGCAAAAAATACCAAAAATATGTAAGCGTCATTTTTTTGAATTTATTTTTAAAGAGAGTTATGCTCGCTGCTGAGTTGATTTGTAAGTCGAGATACTTAAAAAAGAGCACTACAGATCTGTCGTCTGTCTTTCTCTCTAAGAGAAAGTTAATAAGGTTAATAAAAAATGAATCAGCGACCCAGTCTCAGCACTGTTAATTAAAAATGCATCAAGGCAGCATGTATGTTTAGGGGTTAAGTGTTAACAGCGACAATGTTTCAATCGCTGTATGACTGGTGGAAATTCGCTGAATGCTCTGAATTTCACTGCCAAGGAGAAAAGCATTTGAAAATTGTCCATTTCATTAAAACATCACCTATGGCTATGTCGTTTCCTTCGTTTCATGACATTGTTCAAGACGAAATTTGTACGCATTTAACACGTGGAACTGGAAACTTGTCTCCACTATTATTATATCTGTATAGTGTACTTATACGTAATTCCGGTGACTTCTTCCGCACTTTCCCCCCTTATGCATATTCAATGCTTTGCATTCGATACTCGCCTATTGTCATCTACTTTGTCAGGCTTAACTTATTGTTCTTCAATTCTGGAGTAGGACGTGTGCCTAAAATTCTAAGCGAGAAGGAAGCCAAGAACACATAAAAACTTCACAATTATCCTGTAGACCATGGGAATCAAGTTTCAAATTGAGAAAGTTAAGCTTGCAGGCCTTCACGAGTTAATCATTCAATTTACCTTGAGAAAGAATCAAATGAAAAGCATCTAGTTTGAAACTTTTGAATATGAAGTAGTAGACCGACTCCTAGTGAATAGATGTTAAGTTTTTGGTTCAACTGATACTGATGAAAGATTCATGGATGAAGTAATATATTGAAATGCAGTGAAAACATTGAAATTGTACTTGAGAATGGGCTTCGATGTAGGCACGAGTTTGCAGAAGATTCTCAGGGGGAGAAGTTCTTCTTGTTGATTTTCCTGGATGAATGCTCAGGAAGAAAAATGCAATTTTACCACTTCCTCTTAGTTGTTTAAACAGTGTATTGAACTTGCATTTAGCACAGAATAAGCTCAAAAATGCATTGTTGATAGACCACACAAACAAACATTACGTCGATTGCATTGCATAAACTTCAATCATTTACGACAACACGACCTTCGCTGTGGAAAGGTTAGTAACAAATAAACCGAAGACATTCTTTTACTCGAATTCTTGTGAATTATCTCCAACTGAAAAGTAAAAGAAATGTAACTGTAAAATACCTACTGATTGAACATATCTGTAGATCCCGTGTCTATAATGGGTGATGAGTGTTCCGGTTAACATTAGCCAAAAACCAACCGTAAAACATCCTTTGCATCCAAGATCAAACACACCCAGAATCGCACTTGATGCAGTTATTGCGCATTTTTTAAATCTATAAATGCGTAACAGTTGTGGGATGAGATAGATTGTAAGAAAACGATACTTGGACCGATAGCTGCAGAATATTGAATGGTTTCATACTCAATAGTGACCAAATAGAGGAAGCGACAAAGCTCATTTAATTGTGCCCAGCCTGCCTAAAATTGTTTATGTCGTGGAAAATGGAAGCATTTTAGGCTTTCAGTTAGGTAGTTTCAAATGAATGCATAACGTGTTCATAATAAATGAAAATCAATAATGATTAGGTAAAGAAATTACCGATTTTAATGAGAGTTGCTATGCATGGCTAATGATCAGTGAGCTTCAATGTTGTGCTTCCCACGTGAAAATATATATGTACCTACATTGGGTTATCTACTGAAAAAACGCCTTCGTCTATCTGTCCAAGACATGGAGTAGTAAACAACGGGCGATTTCAGAGGTGGAGGTCGAAGACATAATTGTTTGCAAATACTTACTGTCAACAAGTTTGGTTAATTTGAACGAAAACTGAATGATAGACGTAGTAAAAGGCTTATTGCTAAAACATCACGTATAGAACACTAAGGCCACCACAAATTGATGATGGTTGCCAAGTCTTGTTACACATAATTACATGCGTACTGTTCACATATGTTGGAACTTATCTGCGTACCGGTGAATGTAACCATAAATGAAGGATAGAATAATAGTAGAACTATTCCGCCCGCCTAACTTACCTTGTTCTATCTAGAAATTTAAAAAAAATCTAGCAATAAGACTGTCGGGGACTTACATTTCGCATACCGTGTGTTGGTAAATGGCTTATGAAAAATTGACGAAGAGACGTGATGCCTTCAGTTGGTTTAAACATTGTTTCTTCAATACATTATTTGTGCTACCGAGTATACTTCACATGTGTTTAAAATAGTAACACTTATTGTCGTAAATTATTATGAAAACTAGGTCGTAATAATATGTGCTAATAACTAAAGACATCATAACATACCTCAGATAGCTTCCTGGACGTAAAATAGTACCTACCAACTTTATTACCAGATTCAAAAGGTGGAACGTAAATAAATTCATTTTTAGAAACTAAGCAGTTGAACTGTTTTCTTGTGGTCGATGTTTATAGTATAGTAATCTACTTGAGAGCAACGGTACATAAATAATAAGCTGTATAAATATAACCTTTCACTCGTGTACTAGGGAACACACACATTTAGAAAATAATTTATCTCATCGCCAGAATGCTTATTTGATGTGTTGGACCGGAGGAACAGGGAAAATTAAAGTGGTAGCATGTTTTCTTTAGAAGTTGCGTCAAAATGCCTCGCAAAATATGTCATATTCTTTCGAATCTGTCCAATATATTTACTAAACAGAAAGTCAAATAGTAACTTCAACTTGAAAAAATATACAAAATAGGAATTTGTTACTTCCGGCAGTTTGCCATATGTATTTATTTTGCCCAATGACAAAAATGTATCCAATATCTAATTACGTATTATGATTTATTTTTGGAAAAATCAGGTTGAACTTTTAGTCCCTGTTATAGCGGAATGGATTGGATTTAGAGTGTAGCGAGTGATTGAAAAAAAATTGGTGGTATTTTTTCATAGCTTCGCTATTGCAAAAGTTTTTACGTTCTTCAGAGTAAAAAATGTCGTTTAAACTTCCCGACGGTTATTTTGTGTAAAGATACTCTTGTGTTGTAGTGTATAACGTAAGAGTGGGGCTGTTAAACCCTTAATCTATACTATGAAGCTCCATAGCCGCTCCGAGTCTACTAAAAATTGTTTTCATTTCTGCTTTTAAGAAGCGATGGATTTTGAGGTTAGTGTTTTCCCCACTTGGTCTCCAAAAAAGTCTAAGCAGCTTACGGCAAGGGCTCCTTCAGAGTAGAAAAAGTTAGGAGTTGTAAGAAAAATAATAAACTTGGATGAAGGAAAATCACGTAGTTTTTGTTTGCATATTTTATTTATTTGCTTTGCCAATACTCGTTTCTCCCAACAGTGAGAGACACTATAAGAAGACAGGCTTTAATAATTCACACGCTCTCAAGTAAAATTACACATGCTGAAAAATAGCTTCAGAGCTCCATACATGCTTGTATATAGACGAGTAAAGTATATGTTGTGTACTTTTAGTGGACGTTGGTAATTGAGACTCTGCAGCGTGAATATAGATGCCGGGTTTTAGGTCTTGAGGAAAAATTTTAGTATGCATGTATGTTCATGCTGTCTTACTTTTTTCTTTTAATGTGAGTAACTTTATTATACTTAAGAATAAATTGAAGACTTGTAAATTCTTTACTGACATTGGGAAGGAAAAATTTCCTTATTTGTAATTAGCATCACGTTACACTAGAATTTTCGGAAAACAGCATTAACGTATCCATCCATACGTACCTATTTATTTTATGCAGTATTTCCCTTAAATATCCAGCTGCTAACAACGTCAATAACAGTGTAAGGATATGAAGGCAATAATAAAGTCCGATGAAGTCTGTTAATAAGCCAATTCCTACTCTATGCAACTACGTTTGAGCATTTTAATTAAAAAATGGGACGTTATAGAAGTAAGAATCCAGTATACAGTGATAACGTATTAATTAAATGTGTATATCTGTAGTATCAACGAATTCGCGACTTTCTTTTACATGCGATGCTTGAATGTTGGGTATCCCAATTACTGTTACATTGGATTTGGTGAGCTTTCCAACTTCACAGTTGAGATGATGACTCAAACAATAAAATAAAATGTTATGGAGAAGTATATGTGTTTTAAAACCCACATTACAAATATTTGTGCCGAGCGCATAATAAGCATAAAATATTTTGATGCTTATTATGAGCTAATTTTCCTAGTTTCACAAGCCAAGACATTCGTATAACTTTCTGATTTTCGCATTATTATAACATCATAGATATCGTCTGAATAACAAACAACAGTATTGTCCTTTTCATTAAAAACCAACATAATCCCTCAGTAGTCTAACAATGGCATCATGTTTTTCAAGCCTCATGATTAAATCCTAGGGCGAATTTAATCTCAAGTATTATTCTACCAGTGAATTTTGAAATGCATACAAGAGTATAATTTGGTATTCTGACCTCTTTTCCGACTAAAGATGAATAGCCTCCGGCTACTTATGTACCACAAAGCACCTTATTTCTTTATTTTTCCTTCAGTCGCAAAACGTAACATTATATTACCATTCTAACAATGTGTGTAAAACTATGGATGTCCATATTATCCTAAAGCTAATCAGCCATTAGTCTTTGTTATTTTTAAATAATTGTTGCAATTTACCAGTCGAGTCGGTCTAAAAGAATCATTATAATACCTAACATTAACTTCGGAATTGTTTTTTCCGTAGACTCCTAATTTTGTAAACTAATACAATACAGATGTTGGGAACCATTCCTTTAAAAACCTAGACGATTAGATCCTTCCATATGGTTTTTTAAATGTAATCAGTAAATGTTATATAACACCGAGGTATTGAAAGACATATATAATCATTAAAAATAAATAATTGCATTAATCTGACATTCGTAAATCAGAACCATACTACAAGTTTCCTACTGGGTCTCAACATCAACCTTTTCACTTTCTACACCTTGGTTTGACCAATGGAAACAATGCAGTATTCTCGAAAGTTTATCGCTAGTTAGAGATCATGTAAGCTGATTTGACTGACAGTCTTACTTTCACCTCGCAAGCTTCTAACTAAATAGAATAAAGTATGAGAAATGTACGAACTTGTAGTTAGCCAAGTAAGCACAACTAAAAATGGTATGTATGTACATACTTTTATTGAATGTGAATTTTGATCTTTTACTTATGTCTGAAAATTAAAACGGGTCAAATCGTCAATATACTATTGATTAGACATTCCGAGTCCAGACAAAACTTAATATAGTTAGTCGTTCAAGTAAATCAATAACTGCTCATGTGCGTAATGCCAGCAAAAGTTAGAATATACTTACTTGTGTACAAAATATACTTCATGCTTATAATAATAACGTTTTTTATTGTAGTCATTTTAACGGTTACGTGAAACCTGTAGAAATTATTTTTAAACAACTTCCTGGAGCTTTCCAATAAAATTTGTATACTTTTTGTCAGCTCACAATCATATACACATATGGCTGCATGAAATTGAATTGCTGAATATATAATAATTTTGTATTTTTAATTTGTTTATTATGTATGTATTTATAGACTAATGAATTCATAATTGCTTTTTTAATAACCTGTGCAAGTTTTTCTAAAAAACATGCAGAGTTTTATATACGAAACGTTAACGCCATTATTGATATCTGTTGTCGCTCACCCGGTATTTGCAGTATATAAGTCTCTTTACTTTGTATATTACCGTGCAATTTAATGATACAGATTTACCAGTATGCCTTCATGCTAGCTCGATTCTCACCCTTATTTTTGCAAAATAATATCATACATCATTATAGATCGTTCATTCATTGGCTGTCTTTTCACATTGCAATTTTTTGTGTACTGTTGCTAAGCTGTCCATGAAGCATCAGTGAACTCTTTGAGGTACCTGGAGAATTAATCAAAGCGCAATCTTATGTGTATATGTATGTAGTGTTTATAATGCAATAATAAATATATATTTACATACATGTGATTTTAATGATAACACTACTTGTAGTTACGGCATAATAAAATTGAAATGTAGTACCGTGAATATCATTGAGTTGTCTGTTATTATGGATAGTAAAAAAAATCTCTTTTACGCACTTGTTCAAAAAGATTTGGTTATATGTACTATTCTATTTTGGAGGTGATCATGTTTTTCAGTGGCCCACATTTCTAATAGTTCACTCATGAGTGGATCTTATTGTACAAGTAAAAAAGTTTGAGAGGAATTTCAAGTGCTTGTGTATATATGATCTGATCTTGCGTCTTTCTGTCTACAAAAGACCCAGTTGGCTTTTCTACAAGGCCGAAGGAAGTTACGACCGAGTAGCTACTTTTCACGTATTGCCCTTTCAAACACTCATCAAATGAAGCGGTGCAGGCTTGACTGCTTTGGAAGCTCACTTTCATCTTTTAACTTGCTTTCACGCGCCAAACCACTTCATCTACAATCTGTTCCTGCTTGTGAACCTTATAATGACGAGTAGTAGTAGGAATTGAAGATTCTGTGAACTTATCGTTTGAAATAAGCTCTTCCAGAGAGCCATAAGAGCATATATATACACACGGTCTAATCAAAGAACCCTCGTGAAACGCATTCACCTGTGGCCTTACAAAAACAAGCTCCTCTAAAGATCCATGTGAGGGGCCAGAACTTCCGTTCCTCACTTCCACTCCTGGCGGCAAGTGATAGTCACAGGTGTGGATTAAAATTAACTGCCGCATTTATTAATTAGCGCCGTCATTTGAAGTAACCTCATGTGTGATAGGTTTGGAGTGGATATAGAAAAAGAAGTATAAACACTCGTTATACAGATATTTGCTGCAGTAGAATATACCTATGTATAGTAGTATATTAGAGAGTAAATCATAAACTTCCCAAATTTTTACGTATACATGCTTCAACCCATGAAAGAACACAATATTGAAACATACAAAAGTTTCTACTAACAGCAAAAATCGTAGATGTTTTTCCAAAAATTTTGCAACTTTTGACGCAGTCAGTGGAGCTTGAAAGCCTTCATACATACATACATTCGAGATACAATACTTCGTAGATTTAATGATGTTTTTGTGTGTTGGCTAGGTAGCATGCCTAGGAAAATACAGAAGGTAATGCGATAGTTAAATGTTTGGCATTGACATCACTCAGCCCGTGGGTATAAGTACAGATACATAGGAAAAATTTCTTCAGCAGCTGGTCTGGAAACATGAAAATAATGTTCGGATAGAGAAAAAGAGAGAGTTCACTTACAATATAAAATTTTTACTAACGATCAGTGACTCGCAACCAAAGTAAAGTTAATGAGTATTCTCATAAGTACACGTAGGGATATTATCTTACCACTTTAGAAGTTGGCTCGAGACAGCAATCAGTATAATACAATCCGGAAGGCTAAAGCTATTATTTGCTTTATTTTTATATCTACTTTACTGCAGGGTACATAAGGTGGGGCTCCTGTATGTACAACTTGAATCACTAATAATAATTGTGCACGGCGTATGATGAAAGGTTGAAAGCATTCGGCCCATCAAGTATGTAGCTTACAATTGTGAAAGTATATGTGGTTATTTTATATATTTATATGTACTGCCTTTCTTCGTATCTATGTTGCAGATATAAAAAAGGGAAACTTTACGGTTGTATTGAAAGCTAAATGTGCAATGTTGATATAAACGTTATAGCCCAGACATTATTAGTGCCTACAAATATCGTATTCTTGATATCCTGTAGTATACTTTTATGCTATTGCTGCTACACTATTACCGCAATATAACTGCTGGATGTTTATAGCATTTATATGTTCTGAACATATGGGGAAACGCTATAAACTCTATGGTGTTGAGGCAATAGTAATTTTTCTTGGCTTACACTTGGGCAAAATTTAATGCGCTGGTTTTGCATTAACCTTGTCCTCCTTGGAATCCTGGTTGGAATGTCGTTTCAGTGATACTGATCTCCTCCAACAGAAGATTTGAGTATTGGTTTGTTTGCCGACGTTACTTTTCCCACTTGCTTCTTATAGCGTCTCCTTTGCTCCGACATTGAGTCACTTGTTTTTTTCCTTCTTTTGCTGGATTCAACAGCCTATATGCCACTATACTTGCTATACTTCTTTCAAATACTCCTTCTGGCGCTTTCGTCCAAGCCGGAGTCAATCTATTCAAGCCAGGGAATGTCATGCATAATTGGAATGTGCAATGAAGCAAACTGGAATCCCACTTTTAACATTTTTTCTTCCCCTTCTCCCTCTCATTCAAACTTACGGCGACTCCTGGGCTTCCAATTGTAGAGACGCTGTTGAGAGGAATTTTCTTAAATCTTAATCCACTATTTCTTGTTGTGAAGAACCCATAAAAGTTTCATTACTTTTTTTGTACTTTCCACAAAGAAATTTTCACTTCCTAAATCCAATTTACTCTTCAATCCAGTCAACAAAAGCAAGTCATTGAATTTTTGCATGAAAATCAGAAATAGACTCACGCCTGTAGTATCTTTGGAATCCAGTGTTCCTAAATACTTGTGATGGTGTGGAGTAGTAGGCGACCCACGCATTTTCCTTCTACTCTTGCTATGTACGTCCTTTCAAACTATTTTTTCCTAAAGGTTTGACTAAGCGCCACGAAAGTTGTTGTTGTTAAGCGTAAAGTTTGCAGATGCTTTGTCACTACTGTGTGAATATAAAAATTAATAACGATAAATCTAGCCCCGTTGAACACTTTTAGAAAAGAAATACTATTCTTTAAATGCTTTAAAAACTACATGGAACATTTGGACCTAATTTATGTCACTCGTGTCACATTTAATGTAAATTAACGTGTCTTTTCCCTATAATTATTCCCGCATCAATTTTATTTTGACATTAGAAGTCACAATGTATACACGAAATTATTTGTATAAGTTCTACATTGTTTATAAATGTACTAAAGTCCAAACATATGTACGCTATTCAAATATGTTCAGACCAAATATTACAAACGAGTAAACGCTGCTAGTATTACATTACAAGTTCAAACAGATGTAGTGATTCATATTATGTTATCAAACATTTGAGCTACTTCTCAGCAAGACACTGTTGTAGTTACGACGATTGCCAATATAAAGGGTAGAGATCACAAGGTCATTAATTCTTGCAGAAATTAAGTCCAACACTTTCTTCGTTGTCTCTGCTCATTCAGTGTACAGCTGGCACTGCAATGGAAGCTTCATTGACAACGCCGAAAGGGAACTCTCTATAATTCCACTTAAGAACGCTAGTTCTTCATGGTATGAATAATATTATTAGCCATTCTATCTATCTTGTAAAGACTAATTTATTTACGGAGCTGCATATCCCCGGTACACTGGGAGCATTCATCTAAGTTAGACCTAGCAAATGAGGCTAGGGGCGTATTAACGGTAGACTTAATCTTGATGATAATAATAGAACAAGACTTTTATTTGGTAACCTGTCGCTTCAATACCCGTCAAATACCTATACGTACATTGCTTAATTCATTATAACCCGGTATAACTTGTGTCTGCATATATATATTCAGCTGAGCATCATCAGTAAAATTATCTTGGAATTTACGAAATTAGTAAAATAAAATTTTTGGAACGGGAGCTCAAAGCTTTTTACATACTGAAGTCAACCTACGCGTGCATCGCTTATTAAAGTCAACAATAATGGGAATTGAAATAGAAGGGTCCCAGCCGTTGTCTAAATGCACGTCAAATCATGCCTCTCAAGAATAATTATGTACACGTGTGTTTGAAGTGAACTGGTGAAATGCGCTCTTATGGGCGTCGCGAATTGAAGTTGAAGATTTTTTGCTTGATGAAAGACACGAGAGCCTACGCCATAATTTGACTATTCCCTTTCCCTCTCCTTCTGTATTTCATGGAATTTAATAGTTTTTAAGTACTTTAAAAGTATTTGTCTTACTCCATGTCTTTCTAAACCCAGGAGGTATTTCTATGTGTCTGGTTGAAGTAGTAATGTTTGTCTGACGGTGTGTAAGTTGGAGTTCATCAGACGCGGGTTACAGTGTGCCGTTAGCTGTAGATGTGTTATTTTATGGTGTGGTGCCTGGGCTGACAGATCTGCGATAACAGAGATAAAGACAAACTGTATACGAGTTTGGCTGTTTCAATGAGATTTTTCCTCTTTTTTGCACTCAAGCTGTATGACTTGGTGTGTAAAGCCCATGTGCAAAACCACGAGGCTTAGTAATTATCCTCTTCCTTATTTTCCTGTTTAACTTTTGTTCTATTTTACACTACTCGTATACTATACATCAAGATTTTTCTAAAAAAACAAACCTCTGAGCCTTAAGTCGTAAAGTTTTCACTGATTATTTGCTGAATCTTGCAAGATGTGCGGCTCACTCTTATCACCCTCCTTTAATGCTTTACATAGTATACAACAACTGAATTATACTGTAGAATGTGAGGATATAGTGGAGTTGGGAAAATTAAGATAAAGCTTGACTTTGTTACTCTAGATATTTCTAGAGTGCTACAGTGACAAACTCCTTGGAATGGCTCAAGCATTTGTCAACAGCAGAATCACATGGGATGAGGCGTCGCTGTACATGTACATGTAATATACCTATAAGTAGTATGTGTTTGCAGCTATCCCTTTACACACGCGGAGTTTGCCAAAAGCAAAGGAGTTTTGCCTTCCATGACTCCGTGGAATTCTTTTTCCGTTTGTGCGTAAATATAGCGAAATATCTTAGTAGTTGTACCAAAGAAAACCTGGGTTAGGAAACCAAATAGGATGGTCTGGGAGGAAAAGGAGATAGCTAGATGAAATTCGGAAGAGAACACATCTGTTCTATTTCCTCCTTTCATTCCTTCATTCACTGCTCCCTCTCACTTTTATTCTGGCAAGAACACGCAAGGAAATCAGTATACGTCTATTAAGTAAAGGAAGAGCGGGATGCAGATATGCATATTGAATGGAAATTGAACTTTTGTACAGATAACAACGATTGATACAATTCCTTTACAAAGACTACACAGATGATAGAAAGAACTACTAGTTGGTCTATGGAAAATTTGCTCGTGGGTGTACAAGTGCGTAGGAAATGCTCGACTCTCCGATTCAATCAGTTAAACCAGTTGAAATAGACAAATAGAAGCTCGAATGGTATTTGAAAACTTCAAGTATGTACTTAAATGCATGCTCTTCTCACACTACATTGCATTATTCTAACATTTATGGAGTCGAAAAGACCGAGTCACAAGCAGATTAGAGTTTTGAGTCACCGCTACAAAGACATGAAAGAATTCAAGTGATCTGGTTCGATTCAAATCAAGACGAGATCGTCGAAGCCTACAATTTCACAAGTTTCCTACACCATGTCCATCGTATGAATCGTACCGAAAAGGACTGGCATGCTGAAAGACATGCAGGCACTTAGGTATTAACAAACGGTTTCATATTTGTTATCGCTGGTGAACGGTGCACATCCAATCTTCCTTCAATAGCCATTTCGTCTCATTTCATGTTTTTGATTGGTTATAAAAATATCCCAAGATGTATCTTTAACTTGCGAATAAATTATTAGGGAATAAATCATTATCATTTGTTAATAAAAGAAGTAGAAATTAAATATAAATACATTTACTTCTTTAGTAATTCTATATGAAACATAATTTTAAAAGAAAATTATACTTGGATAAAGATAATAAATATAAATGCTTTTAAAATTTTGGCTACTAACACCAACTAGGCAGCAACTAGCTGCGTCTGTCTCATCCTGTAACAGACATTGTTTCAATTTATTATTCTGTGTTTGTAAGGTAAATAACGGATTCAGTTCAGTTCAAGAATTCTTTAATTTGCTAGTCAAAGCTCAAGATGACTACACTGTGTTGAAATCTTGTGACGAAAGTAACCCGGTGCTCATCAAAGTATTCGCACAACAGCGAGGGTGAAAGCACAAAGACAAGTCTATAACATTGTGATGAGCTACAGTTCATAACAGTTGTTTATTTAACGTGGCTGTTTAAAGAGTATTCCTTATAGATACATACATACGGAAAATAAGAAAGGAGTCAATACTTATAATTATTTGAACTGTACACCAAAACCGTGTTATGGTATCTTCTCATTCCAGTTAGTATGATTTACAGGTACATAGTTGGCCAAATACGCCATTTTGGTGGTTTTGCGAAATGTCTTGCAATTGTATTCTAAAATCTTACGACAAACAGAATGATGAAAAGGCTTGCAGATTCTGTTCCATGTGCTCGATGTGCCGAAAACGGAATAGTTGTTAGCATTGTAATAGAAATCTGCTCACGTAGGAATAGATGGTAATGAGTACGTGCAGGGCTTCTAAGTAGATTGTTCGAACAGTGATCGCTCTGGCTTGTAGTATTGTACATTAATTTTTCCTCTTGTTTGGTTTTCAGAAAAGACGCAATACGACATACCCAGGAGAGACTTTCAATCAGCTTTGTATTATGCATTACATCGGATACATGTGGAATATCAAATCTACAATATAAACTTCATTTCTAATCATTTCTAACTTTCAAGTGTCAACCAATTGAATATGAATCAACAGCTTGAGGGATTTGCCTGCTCGGACCCAATTACAGAAGTAACGTGATTCTGCAAAGTTCTTCGTCTACACTAAGTTCTTAAATTGTGACTAATAAAAACATACCCGGTCAGTAGCATAGTATGAACAGAAAACTCAATTGTGATATTACACCTTCAAAATATTCAGTATCATTGAAAAAGAGAAAAACTTGTTGACAATCGGAGACAATAAAACAGTATACAAACCAAATAACGTCATCAGTACAATCGTCGATTTCAAATTCCTCATAGAACGTGGGCCTTCTGTCTACGACTATAAATACGTGGGCTCAATTTGTTTAATTATAAGGGAATCTGGTGATCCCGAGTGTTTATTTGTACCTGTGAGCTATTATTACTCCGCTTACGCCTACCTGTAGATATATAAATTGTGGACTCCCGGGACTCGAGAAGGAAGTGATATATCATAGAGATTCAAGCTTGCCTTGAAGTAAAAAGTTTGGATTGCGAACAGTGAAAATATTAAAAGTTGTTGTCTACGTAGACAGTGTAAACCAGAATTCTGTACCTGTAGTGCCTTTGGAGACGCGGGCTCCTCGATGGTGTGTTTAGTAGTAACTTGAAAAGACAAAGTTTCTACAGAGTGCCATTAATGGGGCATTAAATTGCGGAAAGATTTTACTCTGAGGTACAAGTACAAAGTGGTGAGGAAATATAGGCCAAAGGAGACGCTGGTTGAACAAGGTCTGAGTGAAAATCTTGAGCGAAGCAACAAGTTGGGAGTGCAGTAGTGTACTTATATAAAAAGTGAGGTATACATAACATAGAAGAGAGCTAGAAGCCATGAGCTCGAGTGCCATTCGGGGTATTCGTCGCAAAAAATCTTCACTCGGTGAAGTCAAAGTTGCCGTCGTTGGAAATTCTAGTGTGGGAAAAACGGGTTGGTCTATACTTATACATTTCTTTCACATAAGTTTCCCTCTTTTTCATGTCTAGTTGTATGATATCTTAGACACATATCAAATAGGCGGGTACTCATCCTTATGATTTCACTCTTTGTCAAAAGGAATATATACACTGTACCGTCGTTGCTCCAAAACGTGTTTTTTCTCCTTTCATTTTCAACACTGTGTACAGTAAACTGTACACGGTGTGTTTGTATAGAATCAGAAGTGGAGCAGCGGGAGTATTATCAAAGGATTAACATCTACCTGCGTAACCTAGGTTCCAGGAGATTTTACGGTCTACTCGCCCTGGAACTAATTTTAGCTACTTTAAAAGTAATAATTGACTACTGATAGTAATTAGTTAGGCGGGCGTTTTCTATATATGTATATATATGTTATTCCTTGTAAGCGACACCGATTTTAAAACTAATTATAAGTAGACTGACGGCTATGGTTCTTACTTTATCTCACCGACCGTTGAACAACCTCGAAATTAATGATTACACACTTCTGTAGGATTTTTCATGTTAAGTTATATATTGTTATAAATAAAGTTACATATAGTGTTGTTCACAGCAACTTCAGTAGTGAAGCAATTTGGGATCCCGTCCTAATCTGCATCGTTTCGACTCGAAACTTTAATAAAATAAACTCTCGCATGCTACAACATACACGAATACACATACAGTACAATCAGCAGCTTAAGGTTTAAAAAAAATTGCGAGTTGTTAGCTTGTAAATTTAATGAGAATTTGGAAGTCGAGCTTCACGGTGTAATCTGTGAACGTAACAATTTAGCTATATTGCAGTTGAGTCTATACATGTATATACATATATGACGTCTTGAATTTTTTACGGCAGGTATTATGTTTGATTAATTGTTTATCATAGACTTGTGAATATGCTGTTGAGTGTAGTGACTAAAGTAGTGGTTTTCTTGGAAGCGTTACAAGAATTAAAGAAATGTTTTATGATTGTTAGTAAAAACCAGGTCGTTCCGAAAGGTTATTTCAATTTGAACGCTATGTCTAGCGTCACTGTATTGAACGAAAGTGGGAGATATGTATGTATATATAATTTTTCAAGCTGCGTCTGACATGACAATATGATTGAAATTTATTTTACCCTCCCACTGCCTCCAACGTTGACCTCTTGAGGCTTTCTGAACTAAAGCTTTTCTACTTTGATTGTTTTCGTAACCAAGATTACCTTTCGTTTTTGGAGTACACTTCAGCCCAGGATCATGACATATGGTATATTTTTCTTGAAAACATTCTGCAAGATTTAAGTCGTTCTGGAGCTCATAAAAACATCACATAATTATACTTCCATTTGACACGTGGAGTTTTCAAGAAGCTGTCTTTATCTGTCGCTCCCATGCCTGCAATATACTTAAGGCGCCAGAAGTTATGAATATACGTTTTTCAACATTGACAACCATCAGTAGACTGGAAAAAAGTAATGTTAGTTAGTGTAGGGGTAGGAGCTATTCGTATTTAATCGTTCTGGCAGTTATGAATTGCCAGCTAGGACCGAAGTGTGAAGGACTTGTACATTATGGATGCTCCATTAGTGTGATTTTTTATGGATAAATTCAATATTTATTTATCTTACGAGTTACTTAGATGGAATCACCAAAGCTGTCTAAGTTTCATCAAACACTGTTTAAATTATTGGCATGATTCGATTTCCTCCTTTTTGTATCCTACCTTTGTCTGCAATCATATGCGCCAAGAAATTCATTAACAGAAAGAATGGCACTGGGCCAAACTTTCCTTATGAAGCTTCAACTGAATGTCTGTCTCGTCAGGATGAGATCCTTGTGTGCTTTACAGGCATAATGTGAGCCTGATGACAACGTTCGACTGATATGATGACCTAAATGTTCATTGACAACTTATGAGGAACGCACAGGGAAGCTTATAAGGGAAAGCGGTAATGAGTACCGCAAATGTCGGAAATCTATCATTTCATCCTTATGATTTGTCAGTTATCTGGTGTTTTGCACATTGTTACTAATTTTCATGTCAATCCACCATTTAGTTTTCAATTTAGTTGCCCTTGAGGAATCCACTCTTCTCTTTTGCTTCTACAAATTTGAAGGTCTGTGCATTCCACAGTGATTACTATTGAATCCGATGTAAATTATCTCGTTTTTTCATGTTTCTCTCTCTATCTTCTACCTATACTTGTAGTCAGTAGTCAATTTCTATCAGATCTTCCTTCTCAATTTACAAGCAATATTGGATAAAGTTTGAAAACGACGAGAATCTCTAGTACAGTTATACTTGATTCATGCCCCCTATTAAGACAAGGGAGTTTTTTACGGGTAGTCACAGCATCTAAATCTTGTTAATAGTTTCTCACTTCGCTTCCTCATATGTAGGCTTTTACTAACAGTACAGGAGAAACGTTTGAAGGTAGAGTATGAAAGAGCCTCATGTGATTGCAGTTTATGTGAAGAAGAGGTGGTGGAAGAACGTCAGGAGCAACATAATTTACATACTTGGCTCTCATTCCATGTTGATTCATATGAGATGACAATACTCGATGTGTTTATCATGCCGGCAAATATTTCGCTACATGCATCATCTGGTGATAAACAGAAATACTTACGTATTTTTAGATAATTACCGTTTAGTAAAATACTCTTGTACTCTTGCATACCTCTTTACTCTATCATCTTTCTCTAATAATACCGCTGGAGTATACACCGGTGTAATCAAACACCGTAGAGTATAGCAATAAAAATACTCAGTTATTGCAAGCAGGTGTGTCCCTATCTACTCGCACTTCACGGTGAAGCAAAAGAACTGGCAAATTGTCAATCAAAATATGCAATCGTGCAGTCTGGTCTTGATAATGGATCGTGGGCTGATACCTTGTTGTATATAGAGCTGTAGGTTTGTCACGGTTCCGTTCCAATCATACACGATGGCATACGTCGATAGTATATAGCAAATTAAATGGAGTAAATTGGGGAACATCAAAGGCAAGTGTTAAACTCTATGCAATTACTTATTAACGCCCGTAATGGCCCTGCTGCTTTCTACAGTCAAGGGTGGGTAGCGGGAGTCTATAAGGTAGCGAAACTGTTTATAGGCGCTTATATGTATATATAAAGAAGGTGAAGTTTTTTATATAGTGAGCAGAATGTGCTTATATGTTTAGTAGAGGTGTTTAAATTGTTATGTATAGATCGGACAAGTCTTTGTACGAGGAGAGTGCATACAATGTCGTAGTTAGAGATAGTCTTGGCCTTTATGAAGGGGGGAGCAGAGGAAGTAGGAAACGATGAAAGCTAGAAGAACTTGAGCGTCATTTCATACATTAGTTGTAGCGCTACAAGTTACAATAGTTCCCGTTTCCGCTATAGTAGATGTGGTGATATAACTGGATTGGTTGTCCTGACAGTTTTGTCTGCTCACCATTATTAAAAGACCGAAATCTCATCGTTACAGTAAGATTTTTATCCGTAAATTTTGGAGGCTTTTGAAAGAGTCACCACGAAAATAAATACCAAGTTAACTCTTGTTGTGCACAACTGTTATAAAACTCGGTTGCACTGCGCTAGTAAGTAGTTTCTATGGAATAACAGGAGATTGAAGATAATATGGGGTAGGTGTATATTATGTTTGTGGAAGTAAAGTAAGTTACATGAAGTTCAAAGGAGATGAAAAGAGTCATGGCATTGCGACATGTACCTACACTTGTAGGTATTCGGGTGTTGCTGGGAAGTATGAAAAAAACTGTTGTCAGCTCAGCTCACATATATCGTAAAATATTTTGCCGAGCTAGCTAGAAGGTGACAACACGATAGTTTGGCATCCAACAATGCTCTGTGAATTTTAATACTTTATTCAGATGGCTTTTGTGGTGCGAGTAAGTTATGCTAATGATGAGTGTGAGGGAAATCTACCGAAATACATATAAGTATTGCAAGTGTGTGCTTGTAGAGTATACTCGTGAGTATGAGAGAGAAGTTTCAAGAGTGAGGGTGAATCGATATAGCATCGGATGAGTCTGAGGAAATGCCAAGCGGTTATTTAAATGTAAAAGCCTTTCATCCAATTTCCATTGAGCTATAAAAAATTTATGTTCACAGTTAAAAATCCCTTCAATTTCCAAGTGTGGTCAACCTTTAAGAAAATTTCATCGCTGGTAATATATATCTGCATATACTTATATTGTGAGTGTGTCAGCAAAATTTGACAACTTTTGATTTCCCCTATTTACCTAACCATTCTTTTCCCAGACAAAAGAATAAATAAAAAAACTTTTGCAATTTCCACCCTCTACTATAAGCTAGAAAATATGAGGAAATGGATGCAACCAAAGGGGGCGAATCGTCCTGTAGGATTGAACAAATGGATTTTAAAGGAGTGAGATTGTCACGGTTCTTATGCTCGAAATAAACTTGCCTCACTCACACACAAATCATATATGTAATATATATATTTGTTCCAAGTTACCGATCTCCTGCTATAGGATTTCGGGCATATGTGTATTCAATATCTATAGGCACGATTTTAATTGTTACCAGGACCACGGCTTAAAGACAACTGATTTTGGATCTAGATATTTGGACGTAACTTGCCTTCGCCGTAAAAACGATTTTCCCTCCAATATTACTGATGCGCAGAAGAAGTAAATTATCTTTACCTGATGTTGATCCTCGGATTAGTCACTCTAATGAATGATTATTAATTGAATAAAAGTTTTTTCTTGAAGTTGCTCCACCTTCGGTCGTCAAATGAAGTCACACTCAGTTTTACATTTTTATGCTCGAGCAATACATAACATAATAAATTATCGCTAGTTTTCATTTCTCCATTACAAGAAGGAGTGAGAATTGAGATTTGTTTATTCAAATCCTCTAGTCTGAAGATAAAATGCATTGGGAGGATTATTGTTTTCCTCCCCAAGAAATTTCAGTGTTATGTGCAAGTTATGCGAATGGTACTTGGGGAGAGAAAAACGAAGTGGAAGCGGAGGGCGGAAGTGTTATTACTCTTCTAAAAAATAACGGGTGAACCAGTGAGAGAATTAGGGAGAATTTGAAACCACAAAGTCCTTCTTGCAGATTTGAGAAACAAAGGAAGATGAGTGTTGAGCTTGTGTGAAGATGAATGGGATCTTGATGTGACAGTTGAGCTCAACTGTGAAGAAAAATGATGGCGAAAATAGAGTAGCTCGCTCCGCGTAGCCAGGGAACATATCCAAAGGAATCTTAACGCTTTTTTTCTTCCTCCGTCCTCGTAGTAACCAACCCACACGTACTACAAGACCCTAGCCAAGCATCATTTGTACATTTACTTTACATCTTATACATGTACAGAACTAGCCAAGAAGCATCCTAAACATGTGATTTTCTCTGTTCTTCGGTTGTTCGTGAAATATGTGTACGTTGGGTCTTATACATAAATACTTTATAATACGGCGAGTAGAATGCTGTACTGACTTATATAAAGTCATATACATATAATGTGCAGAAAACTGTACTTATGTTACATATATACGAATACAATTTCTTCATGCATTGGCTTTCTCCGCCTGCTGTTGGTGATGTCGCAAGCTTTGGTGAATCACTTTTGTTCGCGAACAACCAGCGTTTACTTGCTCCAGAGACCCATTTGATGAAGAGTAACTTAATCATTATAAAATTACATTGAATATCCCGCGGTGTAATATGCTATTAAATACTTGCCAAATTTTCCCCACACATAAACACAGTCACATGTCTCTTGTACAACAAGCTCCTTTTGTGCCCACGACAATCCTCTAACATGCTTCAAAATATAAATTTACAACACTAGATAGTTACTTTATTAGTAAGCACTTACGATTAGACCAGTGCCCATGGTAGTGTACTTAAAAGGAAGTATCTGCTATAACATCTGGAGCTGTTAAAGTAAAAATTTTGATAATAACGTTCGCCCTGGTCAAGCTAAGATGTGGTCCAAGTATTACATAGAAGTCCTTCCGGTTGTTTGAGCAGATTTTAAATCTTACACTGAGTTACTGAACTAAGTGCTGTTTAGGGCGAATGAAAGAGCATTAGCTACGAAATAATTTGGTGAATTATTTACGTGCTAGAATTTTAAATGATTTTCTGTTCTTCATCATTGTCAATTTCTGAGTAGCGTTTATGTATTAGTGATGGGAGCTCTTCTGAGAGTTAGTTCCAGTCGCTTGTTGCCAGTAATTCAGATATGCATCTGTAGTATCTGAATTCTAGGTACAAACATCTCTTTATATAGAATTCATTGACTGACATTGCTTTTCCCTATCCGGGAAATAAAAACTAAACTTGAATACAGAAATTGAAAAGATGTGATTACGATAAAAAGCTTTTTCCTCCCTTGGTTCTGACGTGTGGATGAGGGGGAAATTCAGACACAAGTAAAAGGTTTGGGGAAATGAGAGGTGTCTCCTCGTCTGTATAGGATGTACATTGAGAAGTCTTGAGTGTTTGATTGAATGAGGTGAAGAATTATTTAAATGGATCGGTCCTTGTTCCACATATATTCTTCATTGGGAAATGGAGAGTTAAAGCGTAAAGAGTTTCGCTTGCGTTAATGCCCTCGTGTAGGTAAGGATGGGCGCGATGGGAAAAATTCAGCGAAGTCATTACGAGGAAGTACGTAGAATGTACAGTGACATGTACAAGATGCTGTTAGGACTATACACTTCACAATTGTGCTTTAAATACTATAAGGAAAATTACGTGAAAGTATAAGTATATAGGAAATATTTAATGTAAATCACTTCTCTTGTTTGCACTTTCAGCTCTGACTGTCAGATTTCTTACAAAAAGATACATTGGGGAATACGACCATCAGAGCGGTAAGACAACCTCATTTGCCATTCCCCCTTCTTTCCGTAATCAAAACATTAATGTTTGATTATTCAAACCCTGTTCAGAACACTTCTCACTCAGCCCATATGATCATGTCATATGATATTCATGAACGCAGAAAATCGATACAAGCACGAGATGATGGTTGACGGCGAGCCTGTGATATTCGAGATACTCGACACTTGTCCAAAGGTAAAACCGCTACATCATTAAAGACAGTGTAATCATTAGATTAACCTCTTTAAATATCGCTTTCACATCTTGGTTTTCTTGTTTTGTTTTTTAACCGCCGCCCTGACTACTCTTTCTCTATAATATTTACATATGTTTTATCCTGTCTGTGGGGAACTCCCGAAGTGGAAAGGCCTTGTTAACCAATGTGCTTCTGCTTTTTTAATTTTCTACAGTGAAACTTTAGACCCTGACTTGCCGTCTTGCTTTAAAAGCGGAATCAATAACCATACTCGCCGCTTGTTGATTTTGCTTTTAGTACAACTAACTGATTAAAGTTAAGCTAGATAGAAGAAATGCTAGCAGTGTTTCACATAGGCGCATAGATTAGCCGACACGGTGTTGTGATTTTCACTTTAACAAAGATCTTGCTAATTAATAGAATATCCAATGACAGTATTTCTACAGCGCATTTTTGAATGATCATATTACCTCATTGTCATCCTGGATGAAGGCGTACTAATGAATCATTAGAACTCCGTCGTCCGCTGGTAATTAGAAAAAACTTTGGACAGGAGTGATAATATTATGCGTAGTAATTGCATGCAACAGTATCCTCCACTCTTTCATCTTCTGGCTGTCAGGACGTTATTTATACAAAAGTTTGTAGTTGTACAAACAATGTTGGTCGTGTGGATTGGGAAAGAATGTGCAGGACAAAGTAAAAAGCAACAACTATTTCATATGCAGCATGACGCGCTTATATAAAATTGTAGTACTTATGTAGTTATATGATAAACGTGCTTATTTTTTGCCACAAACATCTACCGTACGTGTTTCAAACATATACTAAAGCAATTTAGATTCAAAAATTTCCAAAGCAAATTCACTCGGGCTTACGCAGAATACTTCCAAAACTTTGAACTTTAAAACGAAAGAAAGTACGGCAGGTCTGTAGTTAGGTTGTTTTGTTGTAAAAATCTTTTGATGCGATACGAGCAATCCTTTTTGTTGGGATCGTACCGCTTTCCATTATTATGATTTTACATATAAGCGAGGGAAATAGGTTTAGGAAGTCGTCAAGCTAAATTTGCTTTTTAAATATTTTGTTGAAGATAAATTAATACATTGCATTTAAAGTTGTACCTGCCGGAATGGTTCATCAGCTTTTTGCTGACACAGTCTGATAAATTGGATAATAATTAAATATTTACTTGAGCATACAAATGATTGTCGTTAGAAACAGTTTCTATGTAACCATCGCTCATTACAATCCCTACATCCTTTTGCATTACAATTGCCTATTGTATTGGTATGAGGGAGAATTTTTCCAAAGCATTTAGATGGCTTTTAAGTGGACTTTTAGGGTCGGTTATGATATCGAGGAGCTAACAAAGTATCTAAGTCAGCTTTCCAGACCACCCCGAACTCCCTTCCACTGTGCGTAGTAATTTATTTCCCCCTCTTTTGCAGACGACTGTACATAGGAAGTTAAACGGACATTATTGGAAAAAGCAATCTAATGTTTCATTATGATAACTTATTATTACAGTGTGATATTATACACACGTAGGCTGAGTCAGTATTAACGCCTGGGGTTCTCCCAATTTTCTTACTTGCTGTTTTTGCTGACGGGTGATGAGAAGTGACATAAAGTGCAAAAATTTGTAGTTGAAATTAAGCGCTAAGTGAAATGGAGGAGAAAGGAATTACGGTGGACACTGCATCCCTCTTTGTTCATCCCGTGAAGAAAATAGCTGCAGGTTAGCTGATCATCTATCTCAATTTTAGGAGACGGACCGTGAAATACTGAGGACAAGTATAACCGTTCATGAAATATATATGTAATAATATAGTAGTGACTTAAGATTCAGCAGACTCCTCTGCTTGTTTCAAGACATAAGTCAACCGAGTTAAAACTCTCATTCAATATAACCTCGTTCGTAATATGTAAGTCCCTTTATCTTTCACCGCCTCATGTGTACGTAAGTATAAGAGCTTTTCCTTGACATGCCAACTTTCCCCATTTCAACAAACCTGTCAAGTTTGTTTCAGCATTCCAATTTCACAAAATACCTCCGATACCTGTTCGGGGATTTTCCTATTTCATTTTAATGTCGATGTCAACCTTCTGCGGCTCTTCTTTTCGTTTTACTTTTGTTTATGAAGCCCTTATATCCCTAATATAAAGCTTCATCAATGTTCTCCCAGCTTGTCACATTTCATTATGTACGCTTTTTTATGAATATCTGTATATATATATACTTATATTTTATGTGTGCACTACAAAATTACATTAAAACCGACGCCACATAGAGTAAAAAGGATAAGAAATTATAACGACATGTCTGTCACAACCAAATCAAAACTGGCGTACCTCTATTTGGAATTTTGGTGGGAAGTATTAGCTCTATCTTCTTAATTCATGCTATTGACGACATCGGCAGGAAGATGGAAGTTCATTTTTAATTTGCTTTGCAAAGTATTCATAGTTATATCTGTATGTGTTTGAATCGTGTGAGATCTGGAGCTACTAATTATCTTATATATCCACACTAAAAATATTTTAATTCTTATGTTTTCTAGACAGGGAATGAGTTGGTTTCTCCAGAGACACTCCAATGGGCAGATGGCTTTCTCCTAGTCTACTCCATAACCGATCGCCAAAGTTTTAATTACATTAAGAGAGTTAAGCAGCAGTTGAGTGAGTGTCGAAATGGTACCAATACCCTGTCTGTTGGGTCGAGTAACAACGGCAATCCAGCATTGCGTGATTCTGGTAATACTTCCCCTCTCCCCATGGTCTTAGTTGCCAATAAAGGTGATATGGTACATTTACGACAGATCAGCACCGAAGAAGGTTTGCTTTTTGTCATTTTTTGTATTTCCGCACCTCTCTGAATTTGTGTGTATGTAGTGTTAGTATTACATGTAGTGTATAGTGTATGTTTGAGTAATAAATGACTTACCGTAGTTGATACAAGGAACTAATAAAGATGTGTAGTAACAGTTTGACATTCCCATGTTAATAGTTAATCAATAGGTGTACGTGTGTATGTTTCCGGGCTCAGGTTTAGTATAAAATAAAGTGAAGGTGTGAAATGTGTGGAGTAATATTGACAAAGAGAGTGGAAATGTGAAGTTTTTATAATTTTCTATCTTAACTATACACAGTATATTACTATAGTGGACTTATGTGCCATATACTTGTATACTTGCAGTTTATATAGTTATAGTTGAGATACATAAGTGAAATGTAGTGCAAAATATATATATAAATAATATATTATGTTTTGGGACGAAAAAGAAAAGCATAGCAGGTCTTCTGGTTGGTAGCATTGGGTGGTAGCTGTCCGAGGAAATTTTCCTTTGAAGGTACCAATGTGCTATTAAAGTGTGTAGCGGAAATGGGGGACTTCGCACCCACCGGAATAAACTTTTTCCGAGAGTTCATTTGTAAAATTACTTTAATTCTATAAGGAGACTTGTGACTTACGACAGAGGAAGCAACAATTTTACTCCTTAGCTTTTCCTGTTCCATTCTTTTATGTACGAGTCAGTCAGCTAGGAACCATTTATGGACTACACAGCACTGTAAGAATGCCGAACAACAAAGAGAGACCCAGGAGCTAACGAAACCTACATACATACTGTACACACACATAGTTACGGTATCCAAAAGAAAAACATTACTACATGTTGGGTACACTATAACAATTCAAAAGTTAGTTGTAGCTAAGAACCAGTGAAACGAGCTGATACCCCATAGTGTTTTCTCCTGTACGTATGTATACAAGTAATGCTATGGATGTAAAAGAATAAGTTGTGTATTGTCCGGACAAGTACAGACGTAAAAATATATGAGAATAAATGTGATCGCTTGCAGGGGAAATCCTAGCCAAAGATTTAGACTGCTCGTTTGCAGAAGTTGCTGCCTCAGAGCAAGTGGCTCAAGTCGCAGAAGTTTTCCATGAGGTGAGCCTTTCTTTTGTTATTTCTATTTGTAATGCACAATGTTGTTGTTGGTGGCGGTGTGTGCATGTACGGTGGGGGTGTAGTTGGTCTGCCAGACGATCCTTTCTTTCTTTGTTTTTAATGAGCTTACCAAAGAGAATGACAAGGTTTGTGGGTTCCAGCGTCTGATTCCAATTGGACATAAAGCAACTAAACAACTACTAAAGTGTCTCGATTGAACTCTACAGCGAGTTAATCTCTTTTACTGGACCATTCATGTTTCTATGAGGTGCCTAGACGACTGGATTTGTATTGGTATGCAGTGGTGTTAATACACAGCTTCTACTTTCACAACTTGGTCTAATAAAAGTAGAATATAACCTTCCTTAGTCTCCTCACGGTGTGATTAGTTACTAGTTACGACCTGCTAGTGGTATGTGAAAACAGTTAAGGGTTTTCTTCTTCGCTTGGGTAACGAAATGAATAAAACAAGGTTGATGGGGGCTGAAGAAACGAGGCTGAGGCTTACTCCAAGAACAAAATGTCCAAGCTTAATAAAGAACTACGTTATAAATGGATACGAAAGCATTCTGACATAAGAACAGTGTGTTAAGCTTGATGAAGAAAACAAAGCTGAAACTTGAGGAAAAACTGAAGGACTTTTGAAGAGAAAAATGCAAAGGCTAGCTAAATGAACATTACACGGGAGCTTTCTGAAGGAAACAATTCAGAGATGTATAGCTTGTATATGTTCCCAGATTTAGTGTATAGTTTGTTCTATATTGTAACGTTTGCCACCTCGACAATGGTATGATCGAAGGTGTGTTGACTGGATTTCACCACCCGGAGGAGATAAAATGAAATTTTTCCAGGAGGATGAAGCAAGTCTTTAAGCTCGGTTTGAGCTGGAATGTCTCCTCGATGAATGTAGCATTACTGCACATGCATGAGTAGTAGTGCGTTTGCTAGGTAGACAATCTGTGTTTCAAGGAAATTTAAAGACGATATTATTTTCAAATGGAGTATTGTATCATATTCATCCATAGGGTATAAGAAAAAATGGATCCTGAATAGACGCGGGTTTAAATATGGGTTCGCAGAACACCAAGTCTTGTTTTTTGTTTTTACTTGCATATATGTATTTGTGCTGGTATATGTATATTGTATGCAATGTTTTATAATATGTATGTATATATCTGTTTCTTCTGATTCTCTTCAGGTTTGCCGAAAAGTACAAGCAGCGAGAAGAAACACGAAGCAATCTCTTTTGGACCGTGTGTTGGGAAATAAAGCAGCGGCTGGGCTCCGAGTGTACGCAAGAGGGAAGAGTGACAGTGCTCTTCCCAAGGACTGAGTCGAGTCAATTGAAATCTAATCTGCAACGTATATAAACTTCACCAGCTATATGGAATTTGCTTATGGTGAAGGTTACGCAGCAATTTACAACATGGCTAACTTCAGCTTTTGACTCTGTGATGTGCTCTAAACTTCATTGATATGTACTTGTAGGTATGTACACTCGTGGTGTACACATACAACATATATGTACGCATAATCATAAAGAATCATAAGACAAGACATGGCCTTCTCTATAAGTTTGTATACGAATGAAGATAAAAAGATCGGACGAAGTAAAAAAAATATGTACTCTCTCCATTCCTTGTATTGGTTAATAACAGCGAATGATGTGTGTGGGTTTCATCATATATAGAGCAAAGTATTTTCCTACCTCTCTATCAGCCTCCTCCCTGAATTCCTTGAGAGGAACTTTTTATTGTACGATTGTTTGATTTTTAGTCTTCCAAGCAATTGCGTGTATTTTTATTTTTTCTTGGCAGCTCCAAAGTTTCTACTTCAAAACTGAAAGTTAATTTTCAACACAATAACTCTTAGCCTTATATTACAGATATATGCTTCATACCCCTTGGTTTTCTGAAATCTTTTTCACTCCATCCAATTGGTTTAGTATTTTTCCCCTACAGCGTAAGGCTTTAGTAAGTAAAATCTCGTAGTCGATCTTAACATATTTGAAATTGAAATCAAAATTGTTTGGTCGTTGGCTCAAACATTATGCACAAACTTTTATTTAATTTCTCTGAATTTTTTGTTTGTCGAACTATGCAGTGGAAACTTACTACTTTTTGCATAATTTATTTTTCGAATACCGAACTTTCTGTGGTGTATCCATATTTTTGATGAACAGTATACATATGTATGTATGCACAAGCTGCCAACATTATGCAACCAACGATGTTGGCGGTTCGGGGCAGAAAAGAAAGGAATCGGGGCAGGCTGATATATGAGAGTTTCTGTAGCAGAGCGGTTGAGAAAAAATTGATTCAGTGTATAAAATAATGAAGATATTATTATGTTCATAACCGTACTTACATATGTATAAGCTCAATATCCTTGTTGCTTCATATACAATCTTATATTGTAATTTCTCAGAAGACGTTGCTTAAATAATAAAGTACTTGGATGTCAATCTTCCGTCTTACCTTGGTAAAATATTTCTGACTTTACTACTTAGGTTCATCGTAATGTAATGGATGCGTCTTAATTATTGGCATATTAATAAAATTACATTCACCATTTTAAGGTCTTCACTTTTCTTGTATTTTTGAAAATTTTAATTGAAAGCGTAGAGACATAGGAATAATTAATTATTTCAGGATGGTCGGCTTTTTCATTTTATTTTAATGTGCTTTAAAAATGATAACTTTGAATAGGCAATTTCAATCATTAGGTACCAAATCAAGGCTGTGCTTTCGTCTAAAAGTCTGTACCTCTATAATTTCATTAAATGACGAATCTTAGAAAATCAAGAATCAGCGGTGTTGTGCATTGCAAAGAAAGTTAAAACAGGCAGGAAAGTAGACGCCTCTTGAAAGCACTTGAGTAAGAGTGAGTCAATGAGTGTAATGTAGACGCTACGACATATATATGCCAACAAGTAATCTCTGCTATATGTAGTTAGATATGAAACGATATGGCATGGCTGCATGAACGTCATATTCTAATCAGCTATTCATGCAATTTGATAAAGATTCAGAAGCTGTCGTAAGTGAAGTCACCCGAGACTCACAAATATCAATTAATGTCTATAGCAGAAAGTCTTCCATTTTTCTCCAAACGACTGGCTCCGCTTTCTAGACGCTGTAGAGACGTAGGCAAGAGTGTGAAACAGACTTGAGGAAGGGTTGGCATACAAAATGTAGAGGGTTCCGACTAGCTTCCTTCGTTTCACTTTCAAGCCTAGCTCAATACGTCTTTACTGTTGCACACACTACTTGATCGTGTCTTACCTTTCCCCTATATCGTATCAACCCTAAAGGATTCTGGTGATCGACTGAAGTTGACGTTTGGGCTGTTTCCATGCAGTGAACTTGAAGTTACTATTACAAGTCTGAAAGTAAGAATTTAACTTTGTACAGGTCTAAGTGTATGAAGTTCACCGTAACTTTGGACTTATAAAAAGTTGCAGGTTATCAACAAATTATAATATTTATTATTTGGGTGCATATGTTCGGTGACATATCTATAAGTACTAAAAAATAATATTTAATAGGACTCGTTCAAAAAAATAAAAATGCCACGTATGTAAAAAGAATTTTAGTACATTTTGACATTGAAGATTTTTACACACATCTTGGAAATAGTGATTTTTCGTTTTAGTAGATACATCCACGCGTTTCGTTGATGATATACTGTCCTTATTTACAGATACATACATGTATACTTTTATTTGCTACGTACTGTAAAGTCAAGCTGTCAATCAACCCATTATTATGTAAATTGTGTACATAAGGTATACTTGCATACTTCATGGTGGTGTTTCGAGATGTTAACTTTCAGCGAGCCTAAATTTTGCGATGTGGACGCTGTGGAAACTATCATAAGAAACTCAGGGAATCTAACAATGGAGTGGCAAACGACAGTGGGAAAGCCAGGTGTTGATGTCATTCTGCTGTACTGTGGTACAAACATTTAGGGTTGCAGATGATGACTCAAAACATGACAGCATAAGTGACCTTCCGTTCTGATTTAAAAACCACTCTGTTACATTGCAATTTTGGGGGAATTATATTTTCATTGTAGGGAATATATGTTACACTTTGGAGGGGAATCGGATCAGATTGGAAAACTTGTTCATGGTATTGATTAAGGAAATATCAAAGAAGTTGAATGCTGCATTAGAACTGGCACTTGAATCTGGTTGACTGTATAGAAGTAGAAGGGGGAGGACAAAACACAATAGGAAAGTTGAATTCTCTTCTAAAGTTTCTACCTGAGTCTGTTCTTTAAGGCAATGAGAAGTACTATAAAACTCTTTTCTCATCGTCTTTCTCCTCTCTTCCCCACTCCATTCTTTTCTTCTTCCCTTGCCACTCCAATAAAAGAAGTCAAAGTCCAATTTGCAGTGATGAGCTTTGACATTGTCAATTCGTCTGAGGTGTAGCAATCTATTTTATTCTTGATGATATTGTCTCTGCTCAAACACAAGTTGACACAGTTGTACAGGAATGATGTAAGGCTTTTGGGGAAAGTGCTTTCTCTCTCTCTCTCCCTCTCACGTACATATAACGTTCTCCTGATTTTGTCTTAATACTTTTGATGCGAATGTAATCACCCTTCCTTTAATTATTCCTACGTATTGTGTATTAGATCTATAAGTGACATAGACGATGCCACCCTTTCAATCATTGACCAATGAATGTTGATGATGGCATTTAATACTGCGTAGTGTGTCACAAATGTCTACATTTTGATGATTTAGGCTACGGATCCCTAAAAAAGTATATTGCCACACCCCGTACGTACAACTTAGTCAAAGACTGGATGTAAACATCGTAGCAAAATCTACTAATCGAGAAATTTGGTGCAGATTCATAGTAAAGTTAAGTTTGTTGAATTTAATTATCTTGACAGAACCTCTCAAAGTTACATCTCTTGATAATAAGAAAGTGAAAGAACGCTGGATCTTGAAGAACAAGATACATAACGAAGAAGTTAATTTACGAACGCAATGCATATTTCCTGAGTTAGGCAAATTAGTCAACCGGGCTTGAAATCTTTTGTAGTTAGTTCCTTTTGTTCCAAACGCTCTACAAACCTAATTCTGTTTTATCTCGTAGTTTCTCAAATTTTACAATGAGGAAGGAGTACATCATATTAATTAGATATGTTTAGAAGTTATATAGTCATACAACAAGTCAAGACGACAGCTTGTATGGATGAAAGAAAATCCGGAGTCTGTCTAAGTCGCTTAACGAGGCTAATTAATCCAATTAATTTAAACAATACTTTAGAATTAGATATTTCGACAGCTCCACTTTCAGATGCAAATCACATGTAAATTGCTACTACATATGTATGTACATCCGGAAAAGCATCTTCACTTTTTAGATAGGTTTATTCCTGACACATGCTTAAGTTGAAACAAATGCTGATTAATTGACTTACAAATTGGAGTCTATACGCATCATTTTTAAGGGAGGGTTGCTTATTGTGCCATTACTTTATAGTGTTTAGAAGTGTATCCTATTATTGATTTTATATTTGTTCAATCACCCCAGTACAATTTGGACGTACGACTGTCAATAGCATTACAGTTAACGCACAATAAGGTTTTTAGAAAAGTGCTTTATTTTCAAGATAAGGATTTATCTATTATCTAAGAATATTCGAATTATCAGCACAGAATTATTACTACATTTTTTATGTTCCGTTATTTTTGACGTAGAAGTAGAAACAACGTCAGAACGAATTACAAGCACATCTGTATTTTATAGAAACTAAAGCTCCCAATCAATACGAAGACAAGGTCCACTATGTTCTAAGTATATTCAATGCATTTGTTGTCTCCCGAAGTTGATTAATGCATACGGGGCCGACAGTGACATTGCGAGGGTATTGTTTGTGCAAAATAAATGACTGGTCCAATAAATAGATAAAAACGAAAGAAGCAACATTTATTGAATAGAAGCGCCGGCCTGGTCTCTCCGAGCCATATGATGGGAGGATATGTGCTGGGAAATAATAATCGCGGAAATGAAATGCATCGGGAATTTTTCTAACGTCAAGTAGATAATAATCCAAAAAGATTCCTCTACAATATTCTTGGGCTTCACTTGATTTACTATTATATAAATGCTTCATTTTTCCACTTTGACTGGCAAGCTTTATGAAATGACGATAGTAGACTTATTCGTGACACTGGGTCGGCGCTTATGAACCGAATCTGCGTATGTATCCGGTGGGGAGAAAGCTTCAAAGAGAGCGAGAGAGAGAGAGTGACGGAGTCCATTTTTTTTATAACCGGTGAGAGTAGTAACACTTGGAAGCCAAAAGAGAAAATGCTGTCAGGGGTTTGCCCTGGCATGAGACAAGTATAATAATTCAATTCAAAGGAAAAATAATACAGCAAGATTTCCTTCCCCTCACACACGACTGAGTTCTATCAAATACTCATAAATATTATGCGACGAAGCGATCTTATCCATTTTTCCTACCCTTATGGCTCTTCTCCAGCCACTCCAACTGCACCTTTTTGCCTTTGTCTCCCTGCTTGAATATAATGATAGCTCTGACGATGAACCGACTCTCTCACCTCAATAATGTACAATTCATATGTAAAATGATATTTGATTTGGAAGGGAAAATTGCCGACCGGACCCATCTCAACGATTTCCTTCCGAGACTATGTAAGTAAACTAAAAATTACAAGAAAAATTTACATATTTTTGTCCTACATGTTTCCTCTATTTTTCATGTAGATACTCCAGGACTTAATATGCGTATTTCTTATACCACCAACATAAAAAACCATTCTGTATATTTTATTGCCACTTTCTGACGTATATACATAGTATTGACTGCATGCATATTTGCAGGTGACAGTTCCAGGTAGTAATTAGCTTGATTACATGATGATAGCTCCCTTTGTTCATTTCCTTCCTGGAATTCCCCTTCTTTGATGACTACAAATTTCCACGAAATGAGCTCAAATCAATGGGGTTCGTGTGTGGATCAACGTGAAATTGTACAAAAAGCCAATGCTTTATAATTTTCTTTATTTCTCTGTCCCTAATGACAATGTACGTCCGATGCAGAGATTTAGAATATTTAGACATTAGTATTCGTTTAATCTTACCTTCGTTGTGTCAAGTAGCGCTTGCAACTCCTCTTTTCCAATCTAATTTTATTTCCTGTTATGTAGTCTTTTGATTATTCAAGCAGTTGCTTGTGCTTTGTTTAAAATAAAGAAAGCTTTTACTGCTCCTAGAATAAATTCGACGAAAGCTTGAAATTCAAGTATACGTATGGAACACAATATTTAGCCAATAGATATTCCCATATTATGTACAATAGTATAATCATGTTCGGACTATTAAAGTGGAGAGGCGTGGAGTTTATTTATGACTTGAGATTACCATTCCCTACAAGTGTTTGATAATCGGTGAGTATTTGACTTGTTCATATCTGTCTGGCAATATAACTACAGATCAACGTATTGCATGAATGTAATCTTCTGGTTTGGACTTTATAAGAGGGAGAATGGATTTAGGAGTAAAAATAAAGTGTGGAGGAAAAGGAGAGAAAGAACTTGCGATTAGACTATGGGGAATAATCTAAGCAGGTTATGCAAAAGAAATCAAGGTTTTGTACAGAGATAAAGTGGATCCAAAGGTTTTATTCCTTTGCTTTTACTGGTCAAGCTTTATGAGAGACCATAAAACCCTACGATGATTTAAGCCTCTCCTAATTCTCTCTAAGTTTAAGGTTTCCACTTACTATTACATGGACCGAGTGGCAACCCTCCGGAATATCGACTCCGGTAACCGAAGGTCAAAGGCTGGTGAATATTTCATCGGTGGACGCTCGTGACGACCGGAGTGAATGGCTTCCCCTAATTGATTATCTGATGTAGTGAAAGCCCTGTGAGTCCCAAAGTTACGTAGACTTCCTCTATATAAAAAATTTGATTAACTCTCTGCTTTCATTTCTCCTAATTATTACTCCGTATGTGTGTATGCGTATACACCACAACTGTAAGGTACTGTACAGACTTATGTTGTATAGAGCTATGATGATTCGTGTCGTTGTAGATTTATATAGTATTAGAGTTTCTTACCACTGCAGCATCATATTGTTGACTTTTGCTTTCTTATTAAGGTAGATGGAAGTTACTTTTCTCAGAGAACACAACCAGTTCGCTTTTTGAGGAAGAAACATATACCTTAAATGTCTCTGCTGCCATGGATTTAATCAAATTTAACCGCCCAACAAAATACTTTTATGAGAATTGCCGGAATATTTTAGTTGTCTTCACTTCAGATTTTGTCCAGTACTTAGAACTGTCTACACGTATGGATGTTCAGTGATCGTTAAGCAGAAGGGCTAGACTCCATCGGTCGAGGATGTAATATCTTGTAATGCATTGCTATAAAATGACTTTACCACATACAAAATAATTACATGCATGAGTCACGTTCATTTGAGCAATTAAAGATACAGTGTAGCTGAAACCTGCAACAAATGGAATCATGAAATTGATGTGTTTGTATTAATAAGATAAAAATATGGGCTTGTGGAATTGGAAGTACTACGAAGGTTTTATTTCTAGTAATCAACATACATATGGGATTGCATAAGCTTTGGTTATGCTTTACATTCTCTTCTATTATAGTCTGATACATCATGGAATAAACTGTTTCTAGATGTAATACAATTACAACTGGAATCGTATAGACCTATTATCTATGTATGTATTTGCATGTAAATATATAGATACATTAAGCATATATTTCATTTGCACTACACGAGAGAATTGGAACGCTGTACCACCAAACTTCACCAAAGGTACATGGATTTTTAATGGTACATGTTTTTTTTATATTTCAATATAATTCGGTTGCTAATACTAATACACATCGTATCATCTAAAACTCTTATAATTGACTTGAAGCTAATCTAAATAATAGGTACACCAATTAAACAGACTAGAACACTTATACTACTACATAAACTTATAAATACTGCGTCTGTTCTCTTCTTAGAACAGTATTTAATTGCATATACATACATGATATATGACACGAGTGTATCTGGTGACGGTGTTCAAGAAACCATTGTGTCGATAAGTACCTACCTACCTTGTCTGCTAAAATACAGATACATTTCACTTTACCTTAAACATAGAATATATACATAGATGACACGTTTAGCTTCATAGCAGTCCTATAATCTTCAAACGAACGCTCATGGAGCGGTGTAGAAACACGCTTACCTATTACACAACATAGAGCATACATTTTCATACACAGTATATATGTATTTGCACCGTAATATTTGCATATGCCATATTTCAATGATAGCGTACCAGGCTTGCTAGTAGGTACTAAAAGGTTTTCCTTTAATGTGTAGAGGCCCTTAAACAATTAAGACCAAATTAATGGTCGCAACATCAACTACGCGATACTAGTTAAATACTTCAACATTTCTTACCCACAATGATTAAAATCACAAATACATTTATCTTCTTTACTTTCTGTCTAAATTCGATGAATAACCTGGTTTCTCTAAACTCGATACACTTTTCTTGAAGATTCTGAATGTACTTAGCGTAGTTGTAAGTATTGTAATGCATGTTGTATGCAAATTTGCCCCTCTCGTTAAGACATTTGTTTTACATTAAACGCATTGGTCTTGGTTACAAATGACGGGTCTGTCGGTTATCTTAGCAAGTATTTCACATTCGATTTTCTTCCCTCAGAACTGAAGTCGTCATTTTGCCTGGAGGATTAGTGCTCATTGTCAGTTATACGACAGGCTTCTCTGTTTTTCTCCCCCCTCCAGGCTTATAGTGTTTTGACTCACCACCGACAGTAGCAATAATAGTACGAGGAAATAGGTTTCCCTCCATTGGAATTGAAATCCTTCAAAGCCAGATGCTCATATATTTTTTTACTAAATTAGTTGTTGTTGAGTACTTGGGCAAAATTTCATTCACTGAGGCTCCTGATGATGACGTGTATTGTTAGCGGGACGCAAAGCGAAATTCATTATTAGCATTAGATTGTGATTCGGATCTCTGCAGCTTCTCAATATTACTTATTATTACTTGATTCGCTGGCTCAATCTTGAGGGCTTCGCCATAATGGAAATGAGCTTGTTCAAATTTACTCTGAAAATTCCATCCAAATAAATTAGCATTTATACATACGTCGTATCACGTTGTGTGTTACTGCCGTGATTTAGTGTAACACAGTCGATGAAAATCAATGCAATGTATAGGTATATAATATTTTCCTGGGAAATGTTTTTCATCTAAAAGCATGAATGTGAGTGAATGAAGAAATATCCAGTTAACACACATCGAACGTCGTTGACATTCCATACAGGATAGAAACCTAATTAGTTAAATTTCACATGATGCCTGGGGAAAATACACTGTTTGTTATTCATTTGAGCTCGTAATAAAAATGTACAACGTGCAAAATTAAAATATAATATGTACATACATTCCTAAATACACACAGTCCCAAACTCGGTAGTGAGAAAATGATAAATTAAGATCTTGCTTTTTTCTTGCTTATTAACCCAGAGATAGCTACTCTTGTTTTATATTTGAATTATGTATTTTGACGTCATCATCTAACCTTAAACCAAAGTAGCTTGAATTGTATCTATAGAAACCTTCACAATTGAGAACATACTAAATAGCTATTGAATGTGACGTGGACATATGATACGGATTTATTCCTATAGTTTGAATAACATCATATCTTATACGACACCATCTTTATAGTGAAAAATGAAATATTTCGTCGAATAAGATTTCTACAAGTTGGACGGATTTAATTATAATCTGAAATCATGTCTACATGCGACACGCGCTCCACACGTCATGTCAAATTGCATCATGATATTCTCGTGCAAGCATACCTTCGCAGTGAAAAGTAATATGATACTTTCATCTTATACATACTTCTAGTATGAGAGAAAGCGGCCATTTGCTCATTTCTGCATCACGAAATACCTAATGGATTATCAACCTGCCATCACCGTAAAATTTATTTCGACCCCCATTACTTTTCGCCAGTGTCTCACTACGATTCATATTATCCCTGTTTTTTGGATCAAAACATGTCGGGTCCTCCTCTTGCTACTACACCCAAGATTTACTTCAAAGGAAATCCAATGCATAAATTTCTGTTTTCAACACGTTGTAATGTCATCGAATTTTCTCGGATGATTTTTTTCTCCGTATTTATCACTACTTTGCAACGTGACATTTGTATAATGACAAGTTTTTTCACGTATTAAAAGAAATACAGGCACGAGCATTAAAATTCAAATCTGTTATGGATATGAAGGGTGCGCATTCATCTGTGCAGGATAATCAAAATTGGCCCATGTATCAAAGGTAACATGATATAAAAGGAAATTCCTGTACATCCTTCACCAATACTAACAATAATAACACATAATGGTAATGAGATTGATGTTCGAAGAAACAGATAGAATTTCAAACACATGACTCTTTTCATCCTTTTGCCACGTATGTACATTTAATAACACTACAATTTTTCCCCTAGACTAGTAAATTGTGCGTTCGCTTTTGCATGGCGAAGCCCCATATGAGATGATGTACTGCGTTTCTCGTTAAAAATGCAAGATTGGGTGAGTAAAACAGTATCAAGTCACAACAAGGTTTCTAACAGGCTTGCGACACTCTCCGGTAGTTGGTGACAAATGAAAAGCTCTTTCGGTGTTTTTGCTTTGTTTGGCTACAGAAATAGCAAATTAAAAATAGCAACTTTTAAACCTGGACTGATTTTCGTGAGAAAATCATGATGTCAAGGAAATAATAGGGTGGCTTGACTTTGAATTTCAAGTTCAAATGATTCCCTGTACACAAAACTTTAAGGTTAAGTTGGCAGGACTCATTAGGCATTCGTACAAAATGTAGCTTCTAATGTAATGCTAAGGAGTATCGCATCATCTACATACTGTGTAGTGTGACAGACTGAAAAATTAATGTTTGGATATTCCGTCCGGTGAGTACACAAACACATGTACCACTAACGAGAAGCTTGACGTTTACAAGCGGGATCTATAGCACAGTAATAATGCAGTTTCTGGTTAAGCTGATAAAAATATGATAACTGTAAAGCACAACAGGCGACACAAGTTTTGGCATCGTGTTTCCAAAACTACACAATAATTTGATATGCACGGAATAAATTGAAACCAGATGTTCCCTAAGCAGTCTTTAGGTAAAACATTGGATGAACAGAATAGAAAGATCCGGGCGTTCCTTATCGTTGATGACATAACAATGTTTACATATCTAGCTACAGTATAATTTTCAGAGAATGTTCTGATAAAAACTTCTAAAACAAAAAAGTATTCTTATTCAAAATACGCAATACGTAATTGCATTACAATGAAGAAACGGAACGAACGATTTGTAAAACTTTCTCCTCTCTCTGTGACTCTAAAAGCAACGCGTACGTGTCCATTCGTCGCTTGTTCATATTTATATCGTAAGCTATTGAACTAATTCCTGTCCTATTAAGCTGACACAAGCTAAAGTCGGTGATTTACCAGAATATTAGTTATTTTCGGTAGCAATAAATAGTGAAATAATTAATTACAGGTATCTAACTATATTGCAATCAGTCACAACCCAACGGATATTGCTCATTAATACGTGAAGCAGCGGAGCACCGGCCGAAATTAAATAGCAGGAGTTGTTATTAAGCTTCGTTAATTAATTATCAACGAGAAGTTCCGCATTCAATACATATGAGCATAATGTAAAATATGTAAGTCTATATTTACGAAATATGTATGTTGATGCTTGTATGAGGTATGAATATTTATACCAAGAATGTGAAATAAATGATACAAGCTATCGTAAATAAGAGAACACTGTTCACTACAGTAGATATATACTTATAGATATACCATAAATTGTTTTGCTACACATGCCAACAGCCACACTGCAGAGAGTTGTCAAGTTTTATTGCCTTTAAGGGGGATTCCCTGCATTAATGAATATTGTTCTGATTATCAGTATGATTCCATATAACATCAAAATATATGAAATATATTATTAATTACACCCATGAGGCTGTCTGTGTGCTAATCTCAACACCTTCAATATATACCTGTGGTGAAAGTAGCGAATTGGTAGTATGTGTTCTCACTATATATATAATTATGGTATATAATTATAGCCCATATCTCTAGGAGTTCCTTGTACGTATAGTTTGCCTTCAATTAGATATGTTAGAGGAAGAGATAAGGAAGCTTATCTTACCATTAGGTGATAAATGGCCCCAATATTGGTATGTGCTTGAACGGAGTTCGGGTTGAACTTAATGGCCATATCATAATACTGTAATAATAAGGAATGCATGGATAAAAAAGACCCAAAGAGAGAAAATGGGGTTAGTATGAGTAAGGATCAAATGGGTGAAATTATTGGTGTTAATTGAAAGATGGCAATAGCCGAGTTGCTAAGAAAGGAAGAATTAACGACATGAGACATATTAATGTTATGAAGATTGCTTTTGTTCTAATATTGGGTATTGTCCATATGTACCACGTAGTATTATCTTTATAAGAGACCTTAATAGTTTGATATACACATGTGGAGGAATGCAGGAATAAAGGAGGAATAACAGGGTGCAAGTATATACGTATTCGGTTACAGTAAACGTAATGATACAACTGATAGTGGACTCACATTGGCAGCGGAGAGTACGGCTCCAGTACTGTGCATGAGATTTCCAAGCTGAGAGTAGAATTGAGCACATAAATTAGCCTCATGAGGACAGAAGTAATCCACGGCACAGTTGAGGATATCGAATGCTTCGCCTGTCTTGTTCAGATTTTCATAAAGTTGAGCGAGCAAAAGTAACGAACTTGGGTGGTGAGGATCTGATGGCGGAATCCCTTTCAGTATTGCTTCCGCTTCTGACCACTTGCGAACCCGAATCAGGACTTCGGCCTGTAATATTGTGGTCGTACACAAATAATTTCCCAACAACATGAGCTGCCTGTGGAATGGATGTATGTCTACTTATATTCAAACTACGGGGGTTCACCGCATCGAGAGAGAATCAAAGATGTTGGGAGGGACGAGATCGTATGTAGTTGTGTGCTAGTTAAGTCTTGGTTGTTTTGGTATGCCCTGTACTTACAAGAATTTGACCGACATGACAAACATACAATGTCAATATTCAAGGGAATGGTATTCTTGTCGATGTCGAAACTTTTAACCTGAGATTTATGTTATTATTTTATGTACTCCTCTCGTCCACAATAAACATTCCAAGTGAATCGAAACAGAGTAGTAGAGAGAGAAAAACTAATAGTCGATGCCCTGCTCGTCCGAAATTAGGGCTTGGATGTTGCTATATATTAGAGGAGAATCTGTAATCAGAATGAGGTATTTGCAATACAAAATGGTTAGGGAAATTTCCAGTAGAGCTGGGGACAAAATCGGAAAGTTCTAATAAGGGAACCAACGGTCGCTCATTATTATAGAAAATGGGATGATTGCACTCTCTTTGCGATTCACTTCCACCACCAGTACACTTACATAATGAATCTTGTAGAACGAATTGGATTCCTCCGCAAGCTTTTCAAGCAACAATTTGGCTTCCAAGAGCTTCCCCTTCTCCATGTAATTAATCGCCAACATGTAGGCAACCCCAGGATCAAACTTTAAACTCAGCAACCTATTCGGGCAAAAAATTTCATTCCAGTCAAACCCAACTTTTTCCTTTCACAAGAACGAACCAAACACAACAAACACGCGGAGCAGGCAGGATCCAGCCATTACACAATGTACTTTTAAGTTTATATATTCCTTACTATTTCAACTCCCCACATTACATACCATATTCACTCACTCCGACATCCAAGTCATTTATTTGCCCCTCCGCTTAACAGTCTACACGTTACCATTTGTTGGACGACTTTAAACTGGCACAGTGAACTCTTTCTATCTCTGGCTCTCACTTTCCTTCACTCTTGCAACAACCACCACAACTTTTTCTCAAGTTTTTCTCTCTTGCTTTCATTTACGTAATCCCTTCTCACGCCTTGTACACCAAAAAATTACAAAGTCACACAAAGACATCTCTTTTCACTTTCATTTAACTCCATCGTCTATCTCATTTCACCGTAATTTAAATTTCCACTTCATCATACCAATTACTAGATAAAACTTGAAAACGAGACAATCATCCTGAAATAAGTGATTATTTCTATAGGGTGCAACTCACTGAATGAACAACAAATGGACTTGTTCACCAACACAGCCTGCCTGACTTCTCAAGTACGAATACTATAATTTTATCATTTGAATAGAAATTACATACCTATTCATTCATATTGAAATAGACATTTTGGTTTGAGTAGGCCTTCGTTTTGAGATATATTTCGTTCTGGACGTACATTCACGTTAAAATAAACAACCCTTTTAAGTTAGGCATTCATTATGTGAAGTCGAGCTTAGTGTCTTTCCCTTATCTCCGTATGTCTTTGGTTCTGCTTGCTTGAAAATCTAATGAAAACCGAAATAAACCTAGACGGACGATGTTTACTTTGAAAGTGGAGGTGAATGAGGCTTGCACGTTAACTCTGTATGTATATTTTGTAGACTGTATGCACTTTAATCTGTGCGGAACAACAGAAATAGTATCTTAGTAGGGTACAACTGATTGGAGGAACATAGTAATGCTGGTGGTAGGTTATGCTTGGTGTCAATTCAAGAAGCAGCAAACCGAGCCGTCACGTCATGTTAGAAAAACTAAAATTAGACTCATTCAACCAACCCATACTTGAATTCATGTCTATTATTTGTGGAAGGCTGATACCAACCTTATCTATTTGTCAGCGGAGTCTCACTTCCCCCGTGGACTCATCAGTATAGGAGAAGCTGTAAAACGTTACACATTTGAATGCCTTGATCCTACATGGCCGGAGATCTTCACTTTTTAAGGACATGTCATCTTAATTACCAACCACTGTACCAGCATTGGAGACGAAACAACTTTTACATTCTTCGGCGACCGTACTTAAGCTGCTTCTCCAGAACTTATTGTAATGAAGAGTATAGAAAACTTTAAAACCACAAGCCTCGCTTCTATGCACATTTGATTCACTCTGTCGGTCATAATAAGCCCTTCGCGTTCGTAAACTCATGTGGAAATTTAGGCCGCCCTTATACAGTTCCGCCAACTTATAATACCTAATATAAATAATTGTTTTAGTTTCCCCGAGCTGCTGAAATGGGAACTAAATTAATAGGAACAAAGTCAGCGGTACTAAATTTGGCTATTTTCAAACGTGCATTTAATTCACTAACAAGAGTAGACTTAGTAACTATAGAAACTTCACGGTACTAGCAGCAGATCTCACGATCCCTATCAACCAGGCTATTAATTGTGGCTACAGGGATCAGAGCCGTTGTAGTATCATTAGCATTATAAAACTAGTAGCGGGAAAAAGTTGGCTGTTCCGTATTATTGTTTTCTTTTCCTATGTGTACTCATCATATAAAGCTCAATGAAGCTACTAAGAACCACAACTTGTTTTGAGTAGCTTCAAATGGTTATCCATGTATGGTTTTATATCTCCATGTTCTGCTAATGTTCCTCTCTACGGTAGTAATATATTATAGTTTTTAGGGTAGTACCATAACATGTTTATTTAGATTCCACAGTTTTGCAGGGCCCATCATGCTTTGAGAATAAGTAGATAGGTACTTAAAGAATCGTTCCTCGATGCTTTGGTTTGTGTTTATGGAAATGCGTGAGTTAGAGTCCGGAAAATGAACGAATCCACAAATAATTAAATTGGGTCGTGCTTCTACTAGGTTTTGTCGTTATCGGCATTATACTTCGACTTGAACTTGTCTAACTTTAGGAAGCATATCATGGTTGGAAGGAAATAGAAAGGAGCTGAAGCGTAAGTTCAGTAGACACGACATGTACTCTGCCTATAGAACAGAAGAAACGCAGTCAGCAGTGATAGCAGATAAGATGGAGGGACAGATGTGAAATTTCATATTACAAAAGGCTTTATGAAGGGAATGAGTAGTGAAAGCGTGTGTACTTTTTGAGGAAATATCTTCCTATTTCTTTGCAACTTATGAGGAAACCACGCTCCCTCCTACACGGAAAGAGGCTTCATTACTCGCAGTATATTCGACATTGCGGAAGTAGCAGGGCAAATATGACTTTATTTAAACATATTGATTTATTAATTACTTAACTATCATTACATTAATATGCACTTGAAAGTTTATTTTAGAAATAAAAGGACAAAGTTAGGTCAATAATTTAGTAATAGTAAATGAATTAAAAATAAATTAATAAAAATATAACTTACTGTTCCGAAAGCTCATAAAACAGGTGATGGAATTTAAGCTGTGATGCTAATTTGGCTCCTTGAATGAGTGCTTCTTCTTCCTTCCATGATGCCTTCGTTAACGCCAGCAGGTAATGATTGAGAGCCTCAGAGGGAAGTCCTGCAGGATAATACGTCGAGTAGATAATTTAAAGATACTCTTACAACGAAAATGCATAATAAACGCATTATTACAGTTGTTATTTACGATTGGTGAAACGCTGATGAATTCTAATTAGCACGCTCATACGTAATCACAAAGCTGGAAAGTGGAAACCTTATACTTTTAATTTGGATTTTCAGAGGGATGAAATTTCCACCCCATTTGGATTTCATATACACTATGTATGCATAAAATGTGCATGTATATTAAATATTGTCAAAATGAGATAAGCTTCAAAGTCCCTTCATTCATTTCATGGTATATTGTTTTTTACTAACAATTATTGCTGTTTTACCAGCAAATTTTGTTCCAGAAAGCATATAGCGTTTTCGATAGATTTGAAATTAATGATACATATTAGGTTTATCTCTCTTTGGGTAATAAAGGAATTTCCGCCTACATTCAAATTAGGCTAATCAGGGATAAAATACAAAGTAGAATAACCAATAATTACTTATAGAAAAAAGGTTTAATGTATGCAGTCTCACTTTTCTCATCAGAAATGAAGCTTTATTAAACCAGTCAGCTTATTAATTCTATACTGTAGCTAATCAAAGTCGATGACACTTTCCGAATTCCTAATTCTCTTGAAATTCATTCTATCAGAGGAATATGAAAGATGGGCGTAAAAGAATCTGTCATCCCGTTGAAACTTGATACTCCACTCGATTTTCAGGAAAATTAAGTTTTCAAGTTAGACGGAGCTCACCAGGATACACGATATTAATTTATTCAAAATACTTGCGTCACATTTAATATTAGCCTGCTAACAGTCTGGATCAAAAGAAAGGTCTTTGTCAGGAGTCAGGACTTTGTCGTAGATATTCTTAGAAAAAACCATCATGAATAAAATGTTAGCGTGCAAAAAGAATTCTTTAAATAAAAAGAAATCCTGAAATTCGACATCATTGAGACTCTAGAAACAGCAGGGCTGACAGTTCTGAATATTATAAGCGAACAAGTGAGGCTCTGAAAAATATCAGGGAATTATTCAAAATCTTAGACAATGTAAAACTTAATTTGGGCATATTCTCACAATATATAATTTGTTTGACTGAACGCAGGCTCTCACGTAATTCATATTTCAAAATAAATGAAAATAAACTGGAGCTGTGAAAGCACGAAAACAACGTAAGGGATACATAGACATTGTATACGTTTTAATATATTCTTTTAAAAGTACTGACTTGAGCTTGTTACTACACTATAAGATACCACTGCTCACGGCGCACTAAAAGGAATGTATAGATAAGAAATGGATTGACATTAAAAAGATCCGTCACGTTCTCCTCTTTCGGTGTATTTGTCCTCACTATAAACTTAGCTAGCACTGACTGCAAATTTTCTCTTGTGTATGTGTCGCATATATGCGATACTATTCAAGTCGTTTATTCCATTCGTTGTTCTACACCAGGACATGAGTATCTCCGTAAGAGGTGTAGAAAGGTTTCCAACGCAAAGTAGATGTACAATGTGAAGGCAGGGATGGAAAATAAGGAATACTAACGAAAGTCTGGTAGTTCCAGTAGAATGTTTCGGCAGCGAAGAATTTCAATTATGAAGTAATTCTGGAACAAAGCTTTTATAACAAAGCATAAAGAATATTGAACTTACATTTACAGTTTTGCAACATAACAATACGAATGATAAGAATAGTAAAGGTACATACTTACTGTATGTAACACCCTCCTGCATAAAAACATATAGAAACTTATAAAAACAGTTTTCTCCAAGAAAGCAACTCCTAAAGTATTCTTCAAAGTCGAATACAACAAAAAATTCAAGCGAACTTTGTCACAGCCTTCATTATCAAGACCTCATTATCCCTTTAAATGTTATTCAGGACAACGACTCTCTGCTTATGAGAAGCTTGACAGATGAACAATTTCAGTTCGTTTACCGAGAAGAACCGAGTACCAGAAGTTATGTAGAAATGGCTTACGAGCCGTCTACTGTCGTCTTAAATTCATCGTTTTTCAACGTATTCATCGCAAATTTCACAAGCTACCTGTTACACATTGTATTACGGATGGAAGCACATGTGTCTTGAAGTCGTTTTAATGACTTGGCATGTTCGTTTTAGTATGATCCATACTTGAATATTGCAATAACTAATACTTTGGAATTGATTGGAAGCTGTATGAGTTGTCGCTGTTGCTTTTATAAATCGCAGAGATAAGTATTTTCTTTATGGATACTCTTATGACAATGGTAATTGGATGCTTAGCTGACAAACTGTGTGTACGCTAATGAAATGACACGTGCAAAAGAGTCAGCAATTAGAACGATTCAAGGGAGTTAAGTAGCGTTTAGTGAGGTATGAATACAATAGGAAGGAGGATATAAGGCGCAATGAAAGGGTATTAGGCTGTTGAAAAGGAAAACCTTGTTGAGGCGGGGCTGGTGTTGTTGGTGATGCTGAAGGAATGATTGCGATTAGTGCAGTGCATAGAATTTAAGTAGGAAATAAGCTGAAGAATTAGTGTGAAACGTGAAACTTACCAACTTCTTGGAGGAAGATACCGAAATTAGTATGCAATTTGGATGGGGGTAGATCAGTAGTAATCAATTTATGGAAGACGCTGTCGACTTCGTGAGTCTTATTTAAGACATTGTAGCAGGCACCTAAGTACTGTAAGGCTTCCACATGAGACGGATCTATTTTCAGGCACTCTTCCAAATGCTTTAAGGCTTCCTCGTATTTCTTACGCCGCCTGTGTACCAAACCCATTTACACAAGTTTATTAATCTGTCCTCCCCTATCATCAGTCCTCAACACCTTATATGCATGAAACTAATATACCAAGAATCCACAGCAGTATAGGCGTGCATAGTTTGGCTCAAATACGCATTTTCTTTGCAACAGATATAATGGACATTCTCAAGACACGTAAGCAATCACATTCATTCCAAAAGTCGGTCAACACTTTACCTTTCTCTCCTTCTCTCTCTCTCTCTCTCGGTTACTTTATACGTTCAAAGCCATCATCCAACTCTCTTCGTGCCTGTCTGCACTATCTTCCTCACATTCTCTCCATGAGGTAAACGGTCTTTACGCGCTACAATCACTGCTTGCCAAGAGCATGCTTGCAAGTCCCTTCCCTTACTTTAGAACATCTTTAAATTTATCTATTCCGTCTCTTCGATAAATTATTCTGATCGCCACAACAAGAGCATGCTATTTATGTTACTATTTAAATTCAAACAAGCCGAGAGAATGTTTGAACAAAATGCGTTATTAAGTGAATAAAATTAATTCAATAAACAAGCTCAGTGTCGCAATCAGAAGAAAAATTAAAGCAAAAAACGATTTAGGAAGCAAGGTAATTCGATAAATAAGTGTGAATAAGCTGAATATTTATGAAACAGTAACATTATTCATTAAGACGCGGAGTTTACTAGAAAAAACAGAATTGAGAAAGCAGCATTCAACGTAACCATATTTAGCCAAGCAACAGTCTTGTTGACATCTGCGAAAATGTAAATTCTAATTAAAAATGTTGATAAAATAAATGGATTTAATTTTGAAGCGTAAATTTCCATTTTGGTGTTACGACGCTTGGAACAGTAAAATTGCTGGAGTATTTTCACTGCACAGTGCAACGATCTGTAGGCAATAAGCAGGAAAGGTGTAATCTATTAAATCCTGAAGGTGAAGGCAATAATAAATAACAGAGACTTACAAAGCCTACATGTAGTATTACTATCTATCTGCTTTCATTCCGGTAGTCTGTTGTGTAAGTGTCAATCCTTGCCGACAACAATAGAAAATATCACATAGCTCTTTTTCTTTAATAAAACGCTATGCAAATATTCCAATTACCTTAAAAGGAAAGTGTCCAGACGACACTCTATTTAATTTTCGGTACTGCTGTATCTAGGCTATGTCCAACGTATATATAAACGCAAATAATCACAACATACGCTTATACGGAACAGCAAATGCACATCGACGAGGGCATTTAAAACGTACGTAAATCAAGCACCAATGTGTTTTGCAAGTTCTGCTAAAGTTAACATTCAAATCCCATAAAAGTAAGGTACTTTAATAGAACTTGTTGTTCATCATAATTGAATATTTATGTTGTATTATATTATTTACTATTATTACTCGTAGCGTTTAAGATATACAAACACTGTCCATAATGTGAAGACATGTAAGACAAAAACGAATGGAAAACTTGGGCGGGAGTAAATTGAGACAAAACGACACAAGTATCCCAAATAAGCGTATGTGAAGTACTTGAGGTGGGCATGCTAAGAATCGTCTGTATTTGATAAACAACATAATAAGTGTATGAGATAACTGCAAGAAATAGCATAATAAATATAGGAGATACTTGAGGAACAGCAAAATAAGTATATGGAGTAGCAGCACAAATGAAGGATACAACTGATGACACGAGAGAAAGCATATAGGGAAATCGTTGCATTTCGAGAAAAACACAGTGAAAATGAGGATAAATGGGCAAATGAGTTGAATGTCATTTGTAGTAAGAGTACACAGCATGCGCCTTCATGCATAAGTCCAATAACAGTCTTAGAATCGATCTAAGAGTAGTGAAATAATGAATAGGACAATGCTTTGAAGCCCATTTATGCCTTTAGTCTCGTCTAATCATGAATATTGAACTAGAATAAATGAGTGTATACTTGGGCATCACTACTGCCTGGGGGATGTTAAAACTATCTATGTTTCCCCTTGGATGTGCATATTACACTCCAAGTTGCACTCCAAAGTCCGTGTTGGGGAACGCTCATACATAATTAGGCAGACGGCCTACAATGTGCGAGACATATGCCTTTTATTTCTACTACTTCTTTCCTTTCTCCCTCCCTTTCCTTATTTCGCCTACAAAGTTGTTGTTACCCATACGTACGGAAAATCCTACGTATGTATGCTTGTATCTCAGCCACAAAACTCCGTCTGTCCGGTTTCCTTCAATGCTGTGTTGTTTTTTATGTTTATACACTGAAATTCTTGTTTGTACACTCCCTAGCTAGTGTTTTGTACCTGCTCTACAATAGTCCACCATGGTCTAGCTAGGCTCAAACTGCAGCTTTTCTATCTGCATAAACAACACTGTTTATACCAATCTTCTTGTTGTGTTGTATTCCTAGGGACGTGAAAGCGTTACAAAAAAGTGCCAGAGTCCTTTAAATTTATGCTTTTATAACGTTTTGTGCCGACCATGTATTTCAATGGTAAGGCATTCTGTCGTATGTAATCTATTTAGTCAGAAAGTTTTTATACATAGTTTTCTCTCTACGCAGTTATGGGTGATATAGACATAATAATGGATTACATGACTTGTCATATGTAGACGTATAGATTTGAATGAACAGCCACAAAAGCTTGCCTTTGTTAACAAGCATGAATTTCAGCTATGAATTAAAAAAAGTGTCTTGAGCACGCATTAGGGAGCCTAAATGCATAATTGATCTGTGAAACATAAATTTTCACAAGAATTTAATAAGCATTCAACTTTTCTATTCTCGTCGTTCTCAACGGCAGTCGTTAATTTTACAAAAGAAAGTATGAGTCCGTAGCCCGTACAACGTTATCTAATCTATTAGTGTAAAGGCTATACGTACTTATAGTATATTCCGCTTTTATATTATCTTCTCATAACGTTGCAAGCTTTACATACTTATGTGCAGACACTTTAGGCATATAACATTAAGTTATTACTATATGTATGAATGTATTATACGTACTTAACTGCTTTTCAAACACATGAACGGCTGAAGAGCATCAATAAAACTGGGGCGGGGGTTTTTATGCAGTGAACCAAGAACTACACCAGTCTTCGTAGTTATCATCCTATACATATACTATAATATTGAAGATAATACAACTAAGCTCGGCTCGACAACCACATTTGCTACGACATATGTTATTAAGATGGATTAAATTGTGCATAAAGCCCTTGGTTCACAATAAATAAATAAGTAGTAAATAATTATTGCAATAATGGCCTCTTTTTACTTTTGGTGTAAAAATGGCAACAAAAAAGATGTTGTGCTACTAAAACTCCTTTGAGGGGTATAGTTGAAGTTAAACCGGGAGTAAAAGTCATGTCAAAAACTTATATCGTAATTAAAGTGTACAAGTTGGCTCAAAGATTACTGGTGCAGAAACGAGTACATAGATTTATAGGTATGAAGTTGCTGAAGTGTGTTTGGTGCTCTTAATAAACTCGGGGGGTTTAATTACCAGTGTAGTCCGGGGTTCATTTGTGTACACGTCGGTAAGAAGGAAGGAGTGAAATTCAATTGGGAAATTGACATGAGGAAGCACTACTGACGGCTGATGTGATCGCACAAGCACAACCACGCACGCAGAACAACAAACAGAAATAACAATTACGAGCTTGGAAATCAAGTGTTCCTTCCTACACTTTGAGAACTACTTAAGCGTGTTATTGCATACAGAAGTACTGTCGGGTGGGTATGTGTTGGTTTGAGCATGATGGAATATATGTAGGTTAGTTACAGTAGTAGTACATTTAGAGTATGTCTATATCTAGATATTATAGGTAAACATTGAGCTGAAAAGCATGCATTATAGAGCTATAGACAGTTTGGATGATGCTTATAGAGCTGTAATACCATTTATATAAATTATGTATATGTATAAATACAGCTGTAAATTCTATATTATCTGTACAGTGCAAAGCACAGAATTTCAAATATTTTAGTACAGTCATGCTATAGTTCGTTTAACAAGCAGACATCTACGCCGGTAACTTACTAGAGGAAGCTGAAACAGGAAGTCATTAACTTTACAGATTGAAAGCATATATTTATCGCAAAAGAGCTAGAATGAGAGGATAGCGAGGAGAAGCCAGGATCAATGGTATATCTACCAATTGGAAATTCGTTATTCATGACAAGATTATTTGAAGAGATGACATACATGTAAATGACTCCAAGATTGAAATGAGCTCCATTGTGTTGAGGATTCGCTTGGATGGCTCTCAAAAAGCAATTCTCGGCGGCGGAGAGATCTTCTGACAATGCACCTAGGTTGTTATGAGCACTTGCATAGTCAGGCCACAAGCTGTAACACATCGCATCGCATTCACACATCAATAAGGAACAACAAAGAGCCCCGACTGATCACCTCGTATAACAAGGTTGTAAATGATCATTTGGGGCGACGACTGTAAGTAATGAAATTACACTATATTACTCTTATTATCTTCATCTTGTCCTACTCTCACTTTAGTCATGCCTAATATGTATATAACACTTTCACCACCTCCTCTTCCTTGTTACCCATACTGTTCGGTTGGAGGGATTTCCCCATCTGGACGGCTCTGCTGGAGAAGGTATAAGATAGTAACTGTATGTATACGCTTAGATATAGAATATGCTGCTCTTGCATTGTATGTGCGAATATTGTATAGTTTATGTATAGGTGTAGTATGTATGGTATACCTATTTTTACATTTCCGGGCATTTAGATCCCCTAGTAAAGCTTCATTTGTTGGTTTCATATATCTTATTCTGTTGGATACGTTAGTAACTTGTAGACTAAAAGACTTGTCGAACTATATAGTGGAATAAAGATGATAGCTCTGAACCACTACCTTTACTTTGGGCGAACTGTTTAGTGGACATTAAAGACATATGGTGCGTATAAAGATTTAAGAAAAGGACGAGCTACATGGTGAGATTGCAACACATATGAGGACCTCAAAGCTCTCTTGACTTAGGATTGTTGGGTAGGCATCTTCTATGTACTCTTGTCGGATTCGTAGTATGTACCACCTAAGGAGTCTTATCTGCGACGTGTAACTTATGTTGAAGGACGCACTTCTTGTTCAACTTACATAGATTATACTTTGGAGCAATTCTCTGTCGTCAAGTGCAATAAAATGGAAAAGCCCGACTATGGGGGATTTCACTCACGTCTGACTCACCTCACGAAATTGAATTGAGACTTTATTGAATGCGATCAAAATAACCTCCGTACTCTTTAACGTATATAAGAAGTATCTTGTGTCTGTACATATCTCCATATGTACTGAATTCAATTTCGTTTACTAAATTCCTTCTGCCGTATAACTTGATTTCCTCCAACAATTCTTATGCCTGACCATATGTTTGACACAAGCTGCAATGTGGCAAAAAACTTTTGTCCCGAGCCTATTTTTAAGCCTTCCATGCACTTACTGCAACCCCGACCTTGAATAGGAATCGCAATCTTATTTACAATACTAATGATACTTAGAAATTGGGTTTGCTACGCTAGAATTAATTCAAGGGTTCCAACATTCAATTGACATCATGAAGTGTTCTCAGAGCTTCAACATAGCACGTAGTCGTGTGCATCAATATGTAAGAGCTCCAGTATGGTGATGCATCCTTGAATATTTCTAGAGTTCAGGTTGTTTCACTATTTTTTCCCTTTCCATGGCTTTCTAATATCCTCGTCGTCCTCCTATTACTGTGAAAACAACATCTAGAATAGCGTTAATGCAGCATGAAATGTATTTCTAAAGCAATCTTTGTTAAGCTCCCCAGAATATCCTTGAACCGGTTAAATTGCTTAGTAATTTTAATCGATCCGCACCAATTCTGGTTTGCTATTATTATGTTTCTGCCCAAAATTCCAATACTACAAACAGAATAATTCCTATTCTTATAAGGTATTTAGCATTTAGACCGACCCTAAACTACGATCAATGGCCGTTTAAGACCGTTTAAGTGAATAATTAATATTTATTTGCACCTATGCTGCTTGTTCCTTCACCTGGAGTGTAAACACAGATATTGTATTAGTGGATGTCATGATAAGCAATTTGATTTGGATAGAATAAAACCCTACACCGGTTATATTTGACAGTTATAGTTGAACACCCTGATTGGTATTCCAATGCGAGCAACGTCGGTGGAACATGCAATGCTCACTGGAATTTATAGATTGCACATTATGTATCCATAGGCAATGTGCAATTAGGTAGTACTAACAGGCGGGTCACTCCTACAATGCTTTTTTCCGGTATACTTTAGCCTACAATTCATTTGTGTTCGTGTGGTTTTAGTGTGTCAGTGTTTTACATTATATGTTGCTTTAAGTAAACGCGGAGCTGATATTTCCGGCAACAATTTATACATAATTTTCTCTGATGTACATACATTCAATAGTAACTTAAAAACGACAAAAATAATCGATTTTCTTCAAAAACACTCAGACGTAACTCATAATTTAATTGTAAATGAGAAAGTAGCCCTTTAAAAGTTTCCCTCCTGCACTAAAATGATTACAGCATAGGAGCTTTTCAGTAAAATGGAAATTGTCAATCAAAGTGACGGGTTTCATGAAAAACGACACTGCCGAGGAAGTAAATTTATGTCATAACAGAGAGTTGCTGCATCGGCTGGGTATGTTACTAGATACCTACTAAAATATATACAGACTGACTACAACAAATCATTTTCAGTGTAACAAATCGCATCAAAAGTATACATGATTCATTGCGTGGCATCCTTTTATGTAGAGCAGCTTGCCCATTATACAGGTAATAGAATTGTAAGGTTCCGTCCAGAATGTACAGCATTCCTAAACTACTGATATTATTATTTGTATTACTACACCCATTATGAATATACTTATTTTGTTTGGGCGAATACTATATGTGATGTCACATTGAATATAAAATCTTATACCATCATATAACATTACAAGCTTCTATAGTAGAGTGCATAATAATTAATAATGAGTTTGTGTAATTTCGTCCAAAAGTAAATAAGGCGAAACCACGTAACAACAAATATGTTCAAGAAAGGCAGAGCATACCTGATAGCGATTTTGTAATGTTTCACTGCCATCACAGCATTTCCTAAATCCTTCTGAAGATTAGCGTAATTGTAATGAACTTTGGCATTGCCAGGATTTTCCCGTAGTCCAGACCTGTGAATATAATTTACACATAAGCTTGTAAAGACTTAATTGAATGGTAAGCCCGGTTCTCATGGCATAAGGTGACAGAGCGTACATAGTAATGTGCGTGTGCATGCAGAGGCGCGTTTATGGGAGGGAGAGAATAGCATCACTCCCCGGAATTAATTATTCACATGTGCTTGACCGAAATCCATCTAATGTCATCGTTTTCTTCCTGTTATACCAAGATATCCTATACATTACTCCTGTATGTCTCTGTACTACTATACGTCAGTACATGTATTATTTTACATTACATTCCGCTGCACGGTTCTGTCAATATTACTGGTTTATAGGTTTACGTTTGAGAAGGTGGAGGCAGAGCACGTCGGAAGGATTATGCTGTTGTTGCGTAAATAAGTACATTAAACGAGAGTGGTAAAACGATTTCCATTATACACTTCCAAGCATTTATGTATAACTCTTTCCAGCGCACACCCCGCTGCATTGTCAGGTTTAATATGTGACATATGAAGCAAGTGAAATCATTAATAAACACATATTGGATATTATATCAACCACCGTGTTTGTCGACTGAGTATGGCACCTCTTTGGATTTGGTCATTACTCGCATTAAATTTAATGAGTTTTCTCCCGCAATCAAATCTTATGTATTTATCCTCTCATTTGCATGCACGTACATTCCCGTCTTCCGACTCCACTGATGGAGTGTTGACGTTTTATGTGTGCACTGCCATTTCATTTCTCTCTCTCGCCATTATAAGTTTATTAGGCTGGAAAGAGACAGACACTTGAATTTATTACATGAAAGCCATCGCTTCGCCCAGATAATTTAAAGTAAGTATGGATCAGTTTAGCTACATGCAGTACTCAGTGTTGTATAAAGAGCAAATAATTCTAGTTTACGTTAGTGTAGTATTGTGTATCTAAAAGTACCTGGAATGTTAGCTATCGAAAATTAAACACACTTCAATGAATTAACCTATTTTTGTAATGCTAGTGCCAAATTATTTATTTATTTTGCTTTACAGAGGCGACATAGCATTTAATACAGTTCCACCGCTTTCTTCGCTATTATACCAAATGACAACATAGTTTTGCTATGATATTTGTTTATAATGGTGTAATTTAGTTCTATTATGTTTATACCTGCGTATTTTCTGAACCATTATGCCGAGACTTGTGAAAGTACATGAGACCATCCGATTAATGCACACAACGGATGTTTCTCCAGTTGTTCTAGCGGCAATTGTACTGTACTTATATAGACGTCAATAAACAAAAACTGTGATGTAAAGCACTGTCGTAGTTATAATACTTAAGGCTTTTAATGTGATAAACACACGGCACGCCCCATATTTATGAATTGTATAAGTTGGCTTGACTATTGATCGTCCGGTCTGTTGTACCTTGCTTAAGTATTGAGCTACTTTTGAATCATATATGATACTAATAATAACTAGCTATTTCCCCGGCCCAAATCTACCGGACAACAACATCTATGTATTCCGACACGGTGTCCTGTTGTTGTGCCATGTTCTTTGAAAGTACCTGCAATCATTTCAACACTTTGTTTCAGAGTGCCCCAAGTATTAAATGCAAGGTAGAATTTCAGTCATTCAGAAATGACACATGTCATGTACATACAATCAGTTTGAGTTTAATATCAGCGTATGAATATAATCCATCACTTGGTTGTAACAAGCTATCAGGGTTGATCATTCGGTCTCAATACAAAACCCCTGTTAACCACTGAATGTGAATGTCACCAAGCGACAGCGTATGAGCTTCCTAATTCATACATTCACGCATGCACTGATAACAAAAATAACATTGGCTTTCCATTTCCTGTGTTCTATTTTTTTATGTGACCCTAAAACGTTATACATACTCAGATTTTTCTGCTATTTCAGAGCTTCCCGATCATGGAACTGGCAGAATGGTCTCTGGTTGTGAAAATATCCAATATTTTGAAATGATTTCATTGATGTCGGAGTAAAACTTTGTTGTTGGATAACAATGCTCGGGGGTTCTTTCCCGTCGGGGATTGATAGCATTTTAAAAGATGACGGGTATACAAGCAGGGATGAAAACTCATGTTGCTAGTTCCTGGACAACTCGCACAATTTCTATGCATACTAGAAGTTGCTTGTGAATGCTATCTGTAAACTATATTTTCCAGGAATTTGGAACTTTGATTCGCACAAAGTTTGTCAACTGTGAACACATTGCAGCATATCGATGAAGTAATTTTCCATAAACATTTAATATTAACGTAAGTAGTTAATCGCGCTATCGAACACGAAAATCCAGATAAAGTAAAAATTATATACTTTTTATTTTCTTTAAATTCTTTAAGTAATAAAATTAAATTTAAGCCTCAGATTACTTACTCGAACAGGCTCGTCCTGGACTTCCAAACCATATTCCGATTCCAAGTTTTCACTGAGAAGCTCAATAACATAAGGCAGAGTAGAGTGAGAAGAGGCTTTCGACATCTTGGAAAGCGCTTCTTCAATAGTTCCATTCCATATGCGGTCAGAATGCATACGCCCACACTGGAAGGTAGTAAAAATTCTATATAAAAGGCTGCCTTGAATAAAGCTTGACAAACATGACAATAGTAGTGGATTCTAGAAAATGTATAAGCACGAAAAATTATACTATGGAGTCATTATAAATGGAGACTTGATCCGCTTGAAGAAAAGGAGCTAAAAAGATCTTTATTATCATCTGAGAGTATTTGCTTTTTGTCACTTTCCCCCAGCAACGGTCTTATCTTCTGGGATAGCAAAAAGAGAGAGAGTTGTCTATGGAGTTAGTTATATACTAGAGGTTGTCAAGCTTGCAAAAGCAGCAGGGCTATGTGAATTGAATGCTGAGGCTGAAGGTTGACAGGGATGAAGAAGGAGTAAAAAGACGTAGAGGATGAAAGGGTTCACAATTATATACATACGTATAGTGTCTACTCCAATATGAGAAACAACAACCAGTGGACCAAACAAGTTCCCATTCTGGCGGTTTTCATCATTCACAAGAATTTCAGTCTACAAACTATGTATATATAGGTATGTGGGTCCTTATTTCTATAAGGCTAAAAAAACAAAACATGCTTTGTATAGAATTTGTATACGTAAGGTTAAATAGTAAGATACCTGGGAGTGTACAGTATTCGCTCAGCTGCCACGAATCCGACGGGAAAAAATAAATTAGATGCCGGAAGAAATGGAAGGGAGATGAAAAGCATGGCAGCAAGGACGGTAGGTCCCACATTTTCCCTCTATAGTGATAAAGAAGAAGAAAAAACATTTTCCAAGATTATTTTCAAACAATTTTTTTTGTTCGTCTCTTCAGACTTCAGAGCCTCCAGCAGTCATCTAAACCCTATTCAGGGGTTCAGTTTTTGTCAACGAACATGCCAATTTTATCTTAAGAATTCAATAATATTCACTCATGCATGTACGACTGTTGTAATATAGACCTGGGAGCAGAATTCCCCGATCTTTAACATTATACATACAATAGTATGTACACCTGTATGTTTTTGTGGTATGTCTTATATTATTTTTGTGATTCGGCATTTTTAGCATTCCCTGATTTTTATTTTCCGTAGACATACTTTGGTTAAATATATAATGGTAAAGTATTTATATTAAGGTTGTATTGTACTGACAATATAACCCCTGACTTTCCTTTCCGTAAATATCAGGGAAGTCATTTAAAAAAATTACCCTATAAACAACATGAGTTATGAATGATGTTTGTTTAATTTCGTACGATGTTGATAATTCTGAGAGCTAAATATTAAAAATTCATGGCGTACTCGTGGGTAAGAGAATATTATATTCCAAGATGTAGCGAAAATCATGTATAAAAGGAAGAATAAAAGTGAAATCAAAAAAGATTGGAGGCCAGGCCTTCACACGTACACACATTACAGGTGACTGACTACGGAGCTCTTGACTTACTCAAATCTTACATAATACCTTTGTCATGGTACGATGGAGGAGAAGGAAAAAGAAAGTGTAAAAAATCCCAGATGAAAGATTTCGAATGTCCCACAGGGAATCCACCAATGGAATAGATCCCATTTGCCAGTCGTAACTAAGACGATATGGGCAGACTACGAGCCAGAAGTGGAAAGCTGGTAAGAAAGCATACGTGAGGAACCTGTGTGTGCACCAAAAAAAAGATATGTAAAATTCAATGTATTATTCATCATAAGTCTCTCTCTCTCTTTCACACTCCACAATGTTTCATGTTGCTATGGTTTTCAATGGATTTTCTCCCTGAATCCTACAAACCTTTTGCGTGGTGTTGGCACAGAGATTGTGTACAGTTATAGATTATATATAGTGGATAGCCGAGGAATCCTTTTTTCTAGAAAAAAGTAACTTCTAAAAATGTATCTACAGCAAGTAAACGGTTAAGTTCCTCACTTGACTATAAACATTCTGCATAATATTTACGCATTTCGACATTCATCGCGTACGGTGACATTTATGGAAGAAAGTGGGGGGAAGGGGTTAAGTTGTCCTTCAGCTTTTAAACATCGAGAACCTTGCCGATGTTCCTTCGCTTTTCAACAATCCGTTATAATTTTTTAATACATGGATTTTCCAGATTTATTATTAACAAAAAATATAACTTAAAAGGTATTCTCCTATAGTTTATATAACGTGTCTTTACGTTTTTTATGCAATTTTTTACCACAAATTTTCTAGCTGTGGGAAACACTGACTTGATCAAGTTAGGGTAAACGTACAAATATAGTAGCCATATCTGCACAGTAATGTAAACAATATAGGAAGTATCCAGAATACCATTACAAAATAATCATACAGTACAACTTACTGGGTCATGTCCGATTTTGCGTAAGCTGCTGGATTGTCTTGTCGGCTGAACCGTGGAAAGGTCCCACTCATGAGAGCAAGTCTGAGGCCCAGACTCAGAGATATCTGTTGTAAGCATAGTCAAAGTTATTTCAAGCCAGATAATGAGTATTCTAGTGTAAGCGCTATAGAAAGGAAATTAATAAACAAATTAATTTCGTAGCAATAAAGCCTTATAACAGATAGTTCTGCTATCTTATTATGTATTAATGCGAACAAAAACAAAGCATAAATCTGTTTGATTTATGCCTGAAATCACTCAAATTTATCTGAAAGCGTGGTTTAGAGAATGTTGTTTATTATTTTCATATCAACTTCAGTCTCTAAAATTGCGTGATCAAAGTAAATTCCAAGTCAAACTCATACGCTTCTCTCAAATGCTTCTCATCTGCACATCAATTTTCAAGATATTTTAAAGTAAAATAACAAAGGTTGACCACAAAGATGGGCTGTCCTGCACGCACTTACCAAAGCTACATTAAAAGCGATCCTCCGTTTTAACTGTGTCTGACACCGGTCGTCTCCCTTTGGGCCTAAACTAGTCAGCCACCTGAAAAGCACATACGTTGATGTTAGACAATATACCCGATCGTTGGGCTGTGGCGTATTATTGTAATCCGGGCTTGATTGCAAAATATACCAATTCAATTGGAACAAGTTCATTTTTGAACAAGTAAAATGACTAAAATTGTATTAAGCTTATGCATAGGTATACCTTTTGACTACGTCTAAATGTAGGTAAAGATCGAAGAGCACGTTGATTCCAAGCACGGTTATCCCTGTTTCTTTGGTCAGCATTGCAGCACATCCGATGATCCCGGAGGCAATGATCTTCAATCCTATCCCCCCGTTTCGTTTTTTGCTGCGTAAGGACCTGTGATTTTATTATATTGTACATTATTCAACACGCTTCGCGAGAGGAAATTATAAAACAATTTTATTATCAGATACTGAAGAGTAAATTAGTACGGCGGCTCGACAAAATCTCAAAATGTGAGAGAATTGAGAAAAGTAGCGATAAACGAAAATGAATTTTTCTCTAATGAACCTCCTTTCAGGCACTCGTTAGTCCGGAATTTACACGCTGTTTATTCATAACTAAAACTTGTCGGAAGGACTTGTAGGTTGTCCATAAAATGAAATTGTGTAAACTTTGGAGTGAAATTAAAACTCCGAAGTTCCAGCATGCAGAGAAAGAAATTTGTATGTATGAATTGTGCCTGGGAATTTAAATCGTGGAACACAGGAAGAACGTACTACTGTGTAGAAAAATTAATGATTGAAGACTTACTTGACATATAAATGAAAAGAGCTGAGCATCAGTAAGCAAGTAAGGGCATCTGCTCTGCCAGTAATTCCAGCAACCTGAATAATCCAAGATTTACAACACTATTTAATAACAAACTTTGCCGAATTAGAAGGGGACATAAGGATTGAGTGGTAGTGTTCTAACAGTCCAAGGATTCCAACAGAAAATAATTTCTTTTGCGAATAATTACCTCCGTGTTTAGATTTTCTCAGTATAAAAGTGCGCCTAAACCGTGAATAATAAATTCAATGTTATACTAAGGTAATAATAATAATCACTTGACAAATCTTCCAAGGAAAGTACCATTTAGCTTTATACAGTTTCAGAAGTTAAAAAATGCAATGCGGACGCATATGATGTAAAATAATTAAATTGTCACGATAATAATAAAGCTAAATATGAAGGATATGGGAGTATTATTGCAAGGAGACTGGTATCAAATTTAGATATGGTCTCCTAGTCGCGTGGTATAAGCGGAGTTCCACGGACCAGAAAAACTTTTTAGGCTAAAAAATGGGCAAGCCCATAAACTATGGAAGTTTTGAATGTTCTAGTGCATTTTTAACTGGGAAACTAGAACTTCAGTGGGTAAGGTAGCTTATTGTAATGCAGAATACTTTTGGACAATTTTGACACGAATAAGTTTTCTCTCGTTGGGACTGTTAAATATACATAAGAGGCATAAAGTAAGTGGGCACTAACCGCTTCGGTATGCACGGGATTTAAAGCGAAAATGGCACTTGTGGTAAAGCAACCCTCAAGACTCATCCGAAGATTCTGAAGACACACGAAGAACAGGAGCACGGTCACTGATGCATGTATCAGGATATTGGTGGCGTGAAACCAAATTGTGGAGAGCCCGTTGCCCAGAATAAAGTTTAACCTGCAAGAATCAATAAAAATTATTTAATTAATAAAACATCTCATTGCAGCAAAATGTATCTACTAATAAAAAAGTTTTAAAAACTTTCATTATTCTTGAACATATATAAAAGTCGTCAACATGACTTGAACCCAATATGACGTAAAATGAGGTTTTCAGTATAGAAGTTTTTGTTGTTATCCTAAGTGCACTCGGCAACTCTCAGAAAAATGAACTATAAGAGTTTAAAAGTGGTTAACTGTCCAATATAAAGTCCAGTACCTGACTGGCAAAAGTAAAACTCCCGGGCTAAAGCTATTTGGGATGGATGAAAGCTTTTTCACATTTCCCTTTAATGCGGGTTAACATTCAGCATTGCACTTAACGTGGTTGAGCATTTCGACATTGCTCTTAACGTGGTGGAGCATTTCGGCAGTGCTGTTAACATGGCCAAACATTTAGAGTTGTTCTTCAACGTGGTTAAAGATTCAGCATTTCTTTTAAACGTGGTTGAACCACGAGTCTCATTATAGTACCTCGAACGTTTGTGGGTTTCAACTTACAACTTTGAATGCAACGGAACCCCCTTAAGATCATGAACTTCATTTGTAGTTTCAAATCGCTTCGCATGCAAGTCCGGATAAATACTTAAATTATGGAAATCCTGAGAACAATTTAACAATATCAACTTCCACATAAGCACACATCAATATTGGTTCGCCACGTTTTTTTTTTCAAGTAAGTTGGAATACTTTCAATTATATGGGAAGCCTGCTCTTGTTGATTGTAACTCTCTTTTGCTTCACATACTACTTTTTTCGAGTTAAACATAAACATTCATGTATGCTGTATAAACATATTACCTTTTCGTTTATGTTATATCTACCAACATACTAACTCTTGAATTATATGACATTGAAACTTCCCGTTTACCAGATCCACTTTCAGTGTCTGAACCCCCCACAAATACCTACGGGTGGAGAGATAGTATCATTCTATTTTGTTTCTGGCTATCCTCAGTGGTTAACCGCTCGTAGGACTCTTTCCACTGTCCTCCTCACGAGCCTCGACCTATGCAGTTAAGGGTGTACATGCGAGCGCCTTACTTTATTCTCCTAATACTATGGAAGTTGCGTAACTTTTTCCTCTCTCTCTCTTTTCTCTCTTTCACTTTAGCCGACCACAAATTCTCACAAAATCAATGATACTACTTCACCTAACTTATGACAGTAGTTTACAACTACTCACTCACTTCTCTCACCATGTATCCTATGAAGGCTGGACATCTTCCTGCGACTGCTGCTGGAATGTGATAAGAGAATAGCCATCACATTTCATCCCAATTGGCATCACCAGCACAAATCTATCCATTGTTTCAACAGTGTTTTCCCCAACTTTTGCCACTTGGACACATTCATGAGTATTTATTGAGCAAACTTTATTTCTGCCAACTTTTTGCATGAGCTTACCCTTTTGATACTGTTGTGCAAATAATTTAGTGCCAAGCATATGCTTTATTTTACGTCTCATGTCTCTGTGTGTAGCATGCGAAGGAAGGAAGCTTCGTGAGTGCGTATAAGCTCAGCGAGTTATTGATGCTTGCACATTCGTAATGGCTCAAGCAATAGCTACTGACATGTTTGTATTGTCTCGCCAAAACTTTTGTTTTACTAGTAATTCCTGTATCTATCTAGGCGTCGCTGTAGCTTATAATTAACATTATTTTTCATTCTCAACTCCGGAGCAGCTCAAATCACGTTACACGAGTTCTGACCTTGAAAGCTTCTGCTGTTGAGAGTTTAGAACTTACAATTAGTTCGGTGTGCACAGCTGAAATCATATGGTCATAAGGACCTAAACCGGAGCTTAAGTGCAGCATTACTTTAGAGACGACGGTGCATGAGAAATACATACCAAGCTATTAGCTGATAGACTGGAGTCTGGGCAATGAGAATGATCCCAATAGTTCCACTGTATAGAGTAAGATTCTAAGAGAAGATCCATGGCTGGAAATCTACTCCTACGTAGGGAGTTAGCGACTCGTCGACCGGCGAAGTTTACACTAAACTGCTCCAAGCCATTAAACTACTTAATTCTGTCGTATTAATTCAGCTGATGGAGCTCTTCCAACGTGCATACAAGTGTACACACGGTGACAATATTTCACTATTGTGCACATGCTGTTGGACTAACATCGAAATGTTGTTGCAATCGCCAAATGTGAGTGAATGCATTAAGGCAAACTGCATGATAGGGAATAAAATTTCTGGAAACCTTCTGTATCCCGTGTATAGGAAGCTACTAATGTAGTTTACTCATTGTCAGTAGCATGTGTATACTCCTGTTGTATACTACAAACCGTGTGCAAACTATAAATCTAATGTTACACTACGAACCATGTGCATACTCTAAATTTAATGGTACACGAAACTTGTGCATCCTCTAAATCTAATGCTATAATACAAATCAAGTACATACAGTAAATCTTGAGCATACGGTGAGCCATGTCTCTAAACTGAATGCATACTATAGGAACCTTATGCATACCCCCTTTGATCCGTTGATTTTCCCCAAACGGAGCATGGATATGTAACCTTTTCCCTCCACTGATTTATGGTATGGGGTGCTAATTTCTCTATTTTGCGATGAAATACAATGAATTTTCTTCCTTTTCGGTTCGTTGGAGTCTCTCTTTTGCTCTTCACTGTATATCATGCAGTGAACATACACAAACGGAAGCTAGCCCAAGCCCATTCAACTCTTTGGAATAAACTTAGGGTCACCCACACTAAAACGTGGATCCCAGCAAACTTGCTGGACATTGTGTGCTCATTAGAATCGAAATGGAATCCGTGATTATGTTCGCCTTGTACGTATCCACAGCTGTTCCGATCTCCTCCGATAGTTCAGGAATCAGTGTTATCATTACCGCTCTAGCGGAACGTTCAAATTCCACATTGGTTTTGTTCCCAGGTTGTATAGGAAATTATATTCATTGTTAGATCAAACATTTGTCTCTCCATAATGTTGTATACTCTTGTATATTATCTAATATCATTACTGGCATTCATTGGTTATATAATAAAAATAGGAATAAAATTTATAAAATGCCTCCACCATATTGAAATAAAATTTGTGCCATATCACAGGAATAAAAACCACTTCTGAACCTTATGAATTACCAGTGATACATTGTGTACCTTGGAAAATTTTTGAGCCCTGTGACATATTAAGCATATTAAATGAACGGAGAAGATACATAAATACGAAATTGATACATTCCTGATTCAACAAAATGTAATATATACAAAGGAGAAGATCAAACACAAAGGAGGCTAAACCGGTAAACTAACCGGAAATTCCTGTTAAAATAATAAAAAATGACTTGAGCGAGTATTTATATTTTCTTTGAACTCCCCGCCTCTACTGGTTGGCTGATCGGCATGAATCTATGACTACCGCCTGAATACCACAATGAATTTCCGGTAAACTGCAATTTTAGATAAGCCTATTAAATAGAGAAGGTTGGACGCGACATCAGCATTATTTTCTCATACCGCGTTCCATGCTGGCTAGTCTAGTCGCTGCCAAAATTAAAGGAACTAAGGGAAAAACCTTTGGTATCGGTATTTGCTCGCCTGGAAATAATAATAGAAAACGTCACAACCAGAGTGGTTCTAATAGAAGCTTATATAAAAGTGATCACTGTTAGCTAGTAGCAGGGTATCCACTAGTCGACTGAACCTTTTGTTTTGTCCAATATGATAAGATACTCACAGTACAAAACTGATATCGGTTGATCTGCCAGTTTCGTATGTTCTAATAGAGGTGGTGGTAGGCAAGAAATGTAGTGCGAGGAGGAAATAAAATAGGAGACAAGTGTTGATGCCAGAATCATAATTTCCGTGCACTCCGGCAGGCAGATAACAGGGCGTCTGGGATATAATGTGTAATGAGTTTGTTTGCTGAAAAGATTAGTGTTCGGAGAAATCGGAGTTCATCTGTTGGATTTCACTTGTTCTGGATTAAAAATAAAACCTTATGCTTGTACTACCTCTCGAACCACCACAACAAACATTTTCCAATAGTTCTGGCTCTTCTGAATGATGCTTTATTACAACATACGTGGTATCGTGTCCATCGTTTCTAGACCACGTATGTATACTATATGAGATATTCTACTAAACTAAACTACTCTGAACTTATAAACTGTTGTATTGCTTAACCGTGCTACGCTATTGAACTACTAGCTATGCCTGACTAAACAGTACTTAGCTTGTATGGTGCTGTGCCTAACAACGCAAAGTTGAATGGTAGGCAGTAACGGCAAAAGTACTGGCTGTGATGTGCGTCTCACTGTTTATTTGGTATTTTCTATTTCCTCCCTTGTCTATCCACAGTTTTTCCTTTTCTACTCTCTGGGAACGAGGAAAGTGGTCCTTCAGCATCATCCTCGTGGAGAGCGTAACTTTGAGGGCAATGAGTGGAGGGGACGAGGCATTCCCATGTATAGAGTAATACACTATAGCTGATTTACTTCTTACGAATTCCAGACAACCCATGGCTTAAATCTACTCATTGTAATAGCTGTTAGGATGGAAGTAGAAGCTATTACGCTGAAATGATGTTCATGCTGACAAATACATTCTAAATTGGACAATGCCGCTGATGGAAAGACGGAAGCCCTTGAGGCAATGCAAAATTACAGTCTTACTTTTACTTTACCTTCTCTCTTTCTCTTTCCTGTCCTACACTATGGATGATATGGTATTATGCTCCATCATGCTAGAGGTCTTCCTCCGTTATCCTCTTTTTCTCTCATCTCTCACTCTCTTACAGATCTTCTGTCTACATATGTCCGTGAGGATGAAGCCCATACTAATAACATTGAGCAGAACCGCAGAATCCGCATATTATAACCCAGCCATATGCGCATAAGTTTCACAAGTAACTTCATAATATTTGGATTTAAACTTTTGGCATCCTGTCTGACAGATTGCATTCATAACTTGCTTCTTCACAAAAAGGAGATCTTGACTATGAGAGACAAATCCCTGTTTGTATATTTCCCTATATCTCCCGATATTGTACGGAAAATCTAAATGTATTTCTATACACATTCCTTCAGGCTTTTACTCTATCTCTCCTGCTTAAAATGAAGGGAGTCTCTCCTCTAAAAATGATGAACAATGACGCGGTGTGCTACTTGCAATTCAGAGGTTTAAGAATCTTGCTATTACCTTTTGAAGCTAAGTTAACGTGGATACTTGTTCAAGTAAGACTCCTGAAAACCTTCAAGCTTTTTTCATGTAGGATTCTTACTGCGAAGCTTACTCAAGTTTAAGAAGAAATGGTCCGTTGATACTTGACTGGTTTGGGGAACAATATACTTTTTCTGGATCGTAAGCCTTGTATTACTTCATAATATTACATAAGCCATTGAACAAAAATGCTCCGTTTTAATTTCCAATAAGAAGTTAAACGATGCAGCAGACAAGCATTTTTCCTAGTGTTTATAGCTTTGCTGTCGACAGTCAACTTCTTCGCTTCCTACCTGATGTTCTAGCCAGAAGCTCATGATTTTTCATGTGTTTTAACATTATTATCATATACCATACCAATACAACTATGAGCCTCTTGTTAAGAAGATAATATTGGAGGGTAGAATTTCATACATAAAAGTTGTTTAAACAGTGAATGTTATACTTATAAAATAGGTTCAAGTATTTCCTTGAGGTCTAGTCACAGTTTAATGTACTCTTTTCAAAACTACATTGATCACGTAGATTTTTTGCCTGGAGTACTTCAAGAGCTTCCGTTTCCCCAATAATTTGCATTTATGTTTACGTAAAGAAAACTTCCATAGGAACACACGGTTTACTTGTGGGTGGCTATATGTATATACATGCCTTTCTACAAGCCATAAACATGGCGTATATCTACTTAAAAAGACGTTTATGCACTGCATACAAAAGTTTATGCCTATGTATGAGTGTACACATATTGCTCTCTAATGAAGCCAGCCCACTAATAATAATAGAATTTCTATATGACTTTCATTCCCGAAGACCACAACATTCATATATCATGCACGTGTTTATATTTATTTACATATTTGCTCGTGGAACAACATATAGGATATTTCCCAGACCTCATTTCTTATTTACAGTCCTCTTGAAACTAGTACCCTCCACACACAGTGGTGTGTGGAGGGAATAAGGAACAGAGGAAAAAATTCCGAGGGCTACAAGAAGATACTTTCCGGTGACTTGTTTTCTGAGAGTTAATTATTAAATTTGATTGAAACGTTTTCAAATTAGGTTTGGTTCCAGCTGGCTGACTTTATTTTATTAGAAAGATGATACAGGGGTGTGTGATGTTACGGTTACCAAATGGGTGTTTGAGCTGAATTGTATCATTATTCCGATGGAATTCTGATCCAGTAATTTAATTCAACTCCTACGTGCAGGACCGGCCATGATTTTGTGTACATTTTTCCGTAAAACAATTATACACAAAGTTAATATAGCTGTAGCAAACGTTGACATTTTTCCTACACGAATCCCAGAGGCCTCTGGTATTTATGTAAATACATATAAGAGTTGTTTTAGCTATAACTGAAAGCCTTGTTGTAGCTACACAGACATCAGTAGCTAAACTAGCAATATGAAACTTATAATCCTGAAACAGTTTTAGTACCGTTGAACCAAAATGTGGTTATATAAACCTTAGTAACCTGATTTTATAACTTTATTAGACCTTCTCTCCTATGGTAAGTGTAAAGTTATAGTAGCTGGATTTCTGAAATTACTATCATACGCTCTGAAAACCAAAGGAATTAAAAGTGCGGTTAATTTTTATTAAAGCCTGAAACGGGTACTAATACTGTTATCCAAACATCGTCAATAATGCAAACATTTGACAAATACAGTGTATTACAGAGGAAAGTAGAGAGGGGGAGTGGAGAGCCTTTTATGCAACTACTAATACATACCAAGTGCCATTCCATATGGCTTTGTCTCCGGATTTCTATTTATCAAACCGCATTACTCCTTACTTTCCATTGCAATGTAAGGACTATGTCTGGCGTATAAGCCACTCTACCCTCTTTATTGATAACTCCGGAGCGTCTCAGATAAATATTGGGTTGACGACTACACTGTAGTGCAATGGCTTTCTGAAATGATTTTCCCCGTGTATACTGAGCAATTTCCCGTATTTATTTTGTTCTTAGATTGAATTCAATTAAATTTTTATTACATAAAGTTTTATACAGTTGTACTGTTCAAAGGAAAAGATTTCCATTCAAATCTCTTCTAAACGTGTAACTTCACAAGGTACAATGTCTTTATATCTGCACAAATGCTTATGTTTTGACAATCCAGGGAAAACCTGATGGTTGCTCTGTTTCTTGTCATTCCGTACGTATGCAAGTGGGATTTTCAATGTAGTTTTATATAGAGTAATACGTATTTTTACATAAAGGAAGTGACTCGGTCCCCTTTGGCTGTCTATCATTCAACTAACAAGAGCAGGTTTATGTGCGTATACAAGATACTATATATAAAAAGAAAACTTATACCTCACCAGAACCAAAGTTTGTAGTATTTTTACCAAGAGCTTTGTAAATAAGAGTAAAGCATAACGCGTACATATATAGTACAATTGCTGTATTGTACAATAAGCATCTTCAGCATTACGCTCATCTTTCCGTCATTATACACTGAAGTTACATATGTATCCAAAGCATCCCTGCCTTGTTGGAAATGCACCTCAACTCCGCGAGGATCCAGGGGAACCCAACCCATAGAAGGTTCTGGTGTCCCTTGTGAAATCACCATTGAGGGTGTCCGCCCTAGTCGAGGTAAACATGTGTTCTTTGTCCTTTATTATATACAAATGAATTCTTTGCTTTCTCCTGCGTATGCAATCCATGAACATTCAATCCCACTTGCTGAACATGGCTACATAAGCCATGAATGGCCCTTTATGTCGCTGGATTTACATTCCTTATGTTCAATATTTCATATATAGTAGATACATATTAGTTTCCAAGTTTTGCTACATGCAGGAGGTTTATAGAAGCATATTACATATTACTTTTTCTACCACGGTTACACACATTTATGTTCCAGCAAGGTTACAAACATTAGTGCTGTTACATATTGGTTTTTCTAGCAGCATTACATGTTGGTTTTCTAGTAATGTTCTATCCTTGTCTGGTGTTTGAGGACGGGAAATATGGAGGAAAGAAAGAGCAAGTTGAAAAAAGGGATTGCTTGCCTACGTATTCGAGGGAAGGATGAAAGTGTGCAAGGTAGCCCTGAACTAATGGTAAATACAAAGCCAACCAAGACCCGCGAGCAATGTGACTAACGTAATAAAATAATAGAGCACAATCAATGTCCCTCTACGTACTTTACCTTATTTAACTTCTGCGTAGGCCATGTGTGTATTACATAATATCATGATCAGCCGCAACTAGTTGGCTACTCCGTATATATACAAGTATCCTATTTCCAACAACAAGTAATAAGTCAAGGGTGAATAACAAGCATGAGTAAACCAACATCACCTTGCACAGCCCAATTTTTGTAGTCGTTAGCCGGAATGAGCAATCCATGTCATATGTCATCTCACTGTGCACATATATTATGAAGGTAGCAGTACAAGCATATACATACATATATGTACATACTTGCTTTGTTACATCCTTATATTAGTTTTTGCATCATTCTCTTCAACTATTTTGTTCCTACTTTTTTATGAAAAAAGTTTTTTTTCCTCAAAAAATGAACCTACAAAAGAGCATGGATGAGGGTTAGCAGGGAGATCAAAACCTTAGAGAAAGAAATTTTGCTCGTGGGTTATAGTGTGTGATTGAAATGCCGATCTATAATAATTCATGTTTGGCTATATATATTGTCGTTCTATTTGTTCAACTTTTGGGAATATTGTCCCTACAATGTAAGTTATATAAAATGGGAAGAAAGAGGCAAAGGGGACGACGATGCGGAATAGACGCCTTAAAGAAAACTAATATGTTGGACCCCTTTGTGATAGACACAATAAGAAAATTTCCAAGGAATGCAGAAGCAATTTGCATTTTCCGGGTAAACTTTCCTACTCGTACAGCATTTTGGGCTGTGGGTTTAAAAGAAACCGATAAATCTTTAATCTTCTTATGCTTACAGCTTTCCTATAAATATAGCAGGCACTTGTATTAAACGTTCTTCGGAGCTTTCACAGCTGTGTATACGTAATGGTTCATGGTCTTTCGATACGCAACTAACTCTCATGTAGTTCCGTGATGGCTATTGAGGCAGTTGACTGTCTTTTCAACTCGTCGTTTATTCCTTCTCTCTCATTCCCTATTCTTTCCCTAGATGTATGTAGGTACGCCGTCTTTCACAGTCAACGACGGTCTTTATGGAAACGAAAAATTTATTCTAGCAGGGAATTATAAGCATGCAATTATGCTCTTAGAAGTGCACCTCATATTGTGTATTGTGTACTGTATACCATCAGAAAAGCGATTCACAACAAATCATCATTTTTTAAAGAATATTCCATACTATTTGGACTTTCAGCACCCTAAAAATGTTTTTACAATCGCTTTTTCAATTATTTTGAGATAACAGCATTTTGAGATGCCAGGGATATTTTGAAATGCAAAGAATATTTTGATATGGGAATATTTTGTGGTGAGATAATGTCTAAAGTTGGCTGGCATACTGAAAAGATTGCAGACAAGTCAAAGTTTATACTCTCAAAGGTTTTGGTACAATTATCATGCAAATTCTTGCAACCCTCTATTTATCATATTAATTTGCGGTTCACACCTGTTTTATTGGGCAAAAAAGGAATTTTAACTACATTCCCACAGAGCATCATTCCAACCTCTTCGACTACGTGTCCCTAGAGATGGAAATCCTTCTTTAATTCCCAATATTTTTATATGATGCTTATCCAGCACTTAACCACAAAGTCATGCACGTCCATGGGCTCATCCAGGAGCTTATCTTTTGAAATCATGAACGTAGTGGTTGGATTCATAAGTTATGGCCTGAGTCTCGCGCGGATTTTTATGTTAGTACATTAGCAGGGTATTCCTTGCCTGCTTTGTTATTTCTGTGTGTTGTAATAACAAAGCAAATGCAGACACAAAGGAAGCAGTGACACCCGCTCAACAACCTACCGCCGTGCATAGTTATAATTTAACCTTGAGGATCTTAAAAATGTATTTCTTGCCTTTAGTGCCGATGGAATGGGGGACCAGTGCTTGTCATAAGCACTGGTTTATATATATTTATGACTGAATGTTATCTTCACAGAATACATATGCAATAATGTCATGAAATGGGGCATTGTTGTGGTTGCGGTATGATGTTATGGCGGAATTATGCGATTAATGATTCAAAGTGGACAAGCCTGGGAGGAAGAGAGTCTATCATTGTCGCTTTTCCTCAGGTTGCGGCTTAATAATGTTTAGCAGTAAATAGTGATTAGTGATAGGGAAGAAGGTAGGAGAGTTGACTCCGGTCATATCAATAAGGCTAGATAATGGTGAATGAGTGGGTGCAAGTCCTCCATGCCAGTACATGGGTAAGTACAACAAGGGATATTAATATGAAATGAGATGGCTTATTGCTTCATACCTATAGGTGTAAACCGTCAAGGGACGATAGCTCTTGTGAGAAAGATGGCTGGCCATAGGCATCCCCCAGTAGTCATTCCACCACAAATTGGTCCATGGAGAACTCGGCCGAATGTCTTGGTTGCGAAGAATGCTCATATGATCATCGTGAACAAAGTCTCCGTCTAAACTATTCCAATAAACAGTGACTGCCAGGAGGAAAACGAATACGGAGAGAAATGTCCGTTTGAAAACAAGGTCAAGGGTCTGATGATGACGACCACGACGCCGTAAAGATAAAGGGGAAAATGCCAAGAAGGGCCAGGGCCGCCAGGAAATGCAAGAAGATTTGCGTTTTTTTGATGACCCGGGTGATGATGATGATGATGAGGCAGACGCTGTCGATGATGATGACGACGACGAGGACGAATGCCCAAATCTTCCAATGAGAGTCATCTCTTCCACGGATACAGTTAATAGCGGGGTAAAGGTTAAAAGTTGGGAAGTCTTCTATTACGACTCATAGGAAGAGAAGATCGCGGAAGGAGAAACCGATGGGGAAGTCAGGGGGAATAGATGAGATATAAAGAAGAACAAGGACAACCCAAAATCCTAACGGAGTCAATTTTCTTCACGGCACATTAAGAGTGGCTCGTTAGTAAAAATGACAGTTTGAGAATTGCTTGGGGCTAGATATTTTCACTATAGTGTGTACTTAGTCGTCGTTGCGGCTTACTTCCTCCTTCTTCAACTCTCGCTATGGCTTACTACCTACTACTTCTGGTCTCAACGAAGGATCTTCTTCCACTTCCAGCCACCGTTCTTCCTCCTTCAGGTCTCAACTAGATATCTTTCTTCCCTTATACAGTTACTCCTTGTTAACTCATACGGAACTCTTCCTTTCTCTGGTCACACTACGCGGCTTCCTTCCTTCTCCTTTCCTTTCCACAAGTTACCCTAGGCGTGGAGTAGAGACACAAGAGAGGAGAACAAGCTTGTTCAACTGCTGGCAGAGGAACAAGTGCAACCACTCCAATCAGCATACATAATAGAATCGTTTCTCAAGTATAATCTCTCCAAGGGAAATCCTGTAATCCCATCAATAAATTTAAATATATGTACACCCGCTGACATTCCTCGGGCATCCGATATGTGTCATCTTCTGGTTGGCCTCAACAATAGCCCGTCTTTGCTTCTCGTCTCTTCTGCTATATAATACGACGTCTTTCTCCTACTTTACAATGTCATTCACAAGTTTTCTTGTCGTCACTCAATTCCTTTCGATCGGATGGAAATCGGGATACCCCCCTAAATGCTCACGTTCATGGATGTTTGAGTACCTACGGCAAATATGATTTTACCACTTCACACAGTCAGATTTACTGCTTCACTTAATAGTATCTTCCAGTGCAGTTTCTCACAGCTTTATTTCTTTCTTTGTACTTCTCTATTACGTTCTTTGAGTACATATATACTTGACTTGTTATGCATATAGTGACGAGTGCAGGGCTATCTCGAAACAATAAAACGATGCTATCGTCATGAGCTCCATTGAAATTGTTTCTCTCCGGGGTGATTAAAACCCGTTAAAAATTTTCACTCTCAATATATCCCATCAAACTTGATACAATCGAAATCAGAGATGAGAACTAAAATGTCAGCATTTTCACACAACGTAAACAGCAGTCCTGCCTGAGGAAAGGCACACGAGTCTTTTTATTTACCCTTATCTGTGCACAGTTCCGTTAACGCTTTTTGTCTTTCCCTCCCTTTCTGTCTCACATTCCTTGTCAACTAAAGGACTTTTTGCTATAAATTCGGTTATCAGATACAATAAAAATTTATTATGACACGCCAGCCCTTTCCTTTCACTCTGGGCTATATTTTATTAGTTTGAATCCTAATAACCCTTTCCCAACACTTTATTTAACTTCATTCCAGCTACTAAAATCTTTCAAACTTTATAATTTCAACAACGACAAATCGTCGAACAATTCCACTTCAAAGTCCAATATATAGTATCAGCGTTTATAAGTATACAAACGTTTCTTACAAGTATACTAACATCACTTTAAGTAATTATACTAACGGTAGTAACAATACTTACATAATTACTTGTATCAGCTTGTGTTTTGGTAAGAAATAAGATAAGTACACTACACTTTAACTTGATTTTATTCTGAAGCAAAAGTTGGTCGAGAGATACAGCAGGAGCACTGAATGGAGAACAAGGTTGCTGCAAGGAAACAACCGGTCGTACAACTGATCACCCCATGCACGTGGTGCCGGGCTTTTATCCCTTATTCCGCGGCACGGCCACGCAAGTCAATCAAGGAAAAGAGAGCGTGTTGGGTCTTGTTATGGACTGGAATCCTCAGCTCAGTCTCTCAGTCATCTGGTACTGCCCTATACCCTACACTCTTACTGCCTCGTCTCGTGCTGTTGCTTGCACAACCTCCCGTTTAATATTATATGCCAATATGCTTCCGAACTTTCATGCGGTTCGTCCGTTCGCTCAGGACAGTTAAATTTATGAAGATGATTTAGAAGTTTGAGAGATCAAAAGGAAATGAAGGAAAAGTAGAAATACTTACGGTAAATAATACTTGAGGGGTAATATTCTTGAATGTCAGAAAATATGAATACACTTGACAGTCAGAACACAGCATTACAGCTGAAGCTAGAAAATGAGAAACACACTCGAAATCTTCTTAGAATATAGCAATACACTTGGAAGCCAGAATGGAGCAATGCAGTAGAACCTTAATGATATCGTCATACACTCAAAACACTATCTTATCAAAACTTTACTTAAGGAACTTAAATTTTTCTAACAACTACGACCTCCCGTAGTAAATAAAAGATACAACTGGCGATGCAAATTCAGACGAAATACAGAAAATCATGCAGTTCACGAATGTTAATGAAGGGGAGTAAAATATAATGATCGGCAATTTTGTTGACCATCAGTTGACATCGTAAGGTTTTATATAAGAATTCCCATCTTCCGCTATGAACATATGCCGCGTACAAAACATGCTTACATTTCTCACAGGAGTTTCCTGTTTCGACGACAGTATTTCTCGATGGTACGCATGGATTTGTTCATGGACATATTAGTATTTACTATCACTAGCCAGATGTAGATATATTCGAAGCAATACGCAATTTCCAGTGATGACTGTAATCCTGGAAAGCATAGTTAATAATTGATCATGAAGAAGGGTCGAAACGTCTACATTAATTCAGGGGTTCTTGTTAAAATTTCATGAATGATTATGTAATGATTCTCCCCACTCTTGTGTAAAATATCCACCCACTGTTTCTAGTAAAACTTCCAGACACTCGACGTTATTACACTGCATATTATATTATTTCAGTCGGTTATGTTGGTAATACACTCTGTCTTGTTGAAGTTAAACATTTGGTTAGTTGGTTGGCATACAAGCTGTTATGTTTGTAATACGACCGGTCCTTTCACCCATAGAAGTGGCTTGGTTAGCATTAGACGCTGTAATGTTAGTAACACAAACGGATCTGTTAGCGAAACATGGTGTTTTGTTAGTAATATGTACAACTAGTTGAGTGGTGAGCTACAAATCCATGGTCTATGGAAGTATGCTAAAACCGTAATTCTTGCAAGGCTATACACTCTTGTGAAACCAGTGGGCAGGTTGAAGGCGATTTGAATTAGAAAACAGTAATTTTATGTCGGTCCCCCGTTTGTCGAACCCACCAAAACTCGCAATCAGAGAGCTACTAGTCTTTTCACGCAGGGCTTTCTCAGTGTCTCATCTGAGTCGGGGAGGAGGAAAAAATAGGGAATAAGTAGCTATAAAAAGAGAAGCGAGTGAAGTCTCAAGTACATAGATTTGAGAATTGGTGAGCAGGGGCTAGCCGCGAAGAGGAAAGATACTATGTAAGGAGAGAGAAGAGGAGCGAAAAAAAATAAGACAAACGGTAGTTTTTGTGTGCCTGGAATAATAGATGAATGCCACGTTGTATTACTGTAGGTCAGCACGCACCAGCATTAGTCTGATCGTCCCTAACTGTGATCCTTTTGTCAAAGAAAATCCGATTCTATTATCTTTGGAAATAATGCAATTTGTCTAGAATTCTTGTGTGGTTCAGTACTCTTCGTGGGAAAAATATATTGGCTCATCCCATCTGTCGATCACCTCTGCTCCACAAACTTTCACAATCCACCCACCCTCTCTCCTCTCATAACTCCAGTATACCTTCACATAGTATGTATATGTAACATGTATTAAAGTACCATCAGGAGAGGTTTAGAAACATATCTCTACTTTGTATCCACTGCCACCATATTATTACCTATTGATACCTCCTCTTTACAGTTTTTCATCACTTTTCCGTTTCTGCTCACAAAGTAATATTGTCACAATGACCGATTCCTCTTTGTGTGTAATCTCAAAACTTAACACTATTCTTAAATTTCATAACCATGCAGTCAATACTCACATTAGGGTTGATCCGCTTCTGTATAAGTAGTTATTTGGTAATAAATAATTTCCAACATTCTTGCCGAATCTTTTCAACATAAGTATCCGCGACGTCTGATGCAACCAGGTTTTAATAATTTTCTCTTGATTTGATTTTACGACGATGTTTTTTATTAAAAAATTTAAAATTGAATCGAATAGTTAGCATTTGTATAGTATCGAAAGATGTGTATAGCGAAAATTTAGTAGCAAATCCTCCAAAGCTCCTCTGTAATGGTTCGTTATGTGACTGGCATGTTTTGATATGCATGGGATATATTTATGTATACTGATACTTGATACAATACTTTTTGTAGCTCCACTGCTTGAGAAATGAATTTTTGACTGGCAAGCGAAGCACAAAAAGAATTCATTTGTTATGATGGCACTTGTATATCAAACTCCTGCACGGAGCAAATTATGCTGCCATATTAGGATTCCGTATGATATTACTTTTTCTCGTGAAAAACTGCAATTAAATTGAATGAAGAAGCAAGTTTCTTCCCAGAATGATTTTATACACTTAAATTATATGATTGCTTCGCTTCGACTACAAGCATCTATAGTAGTATCTATGTTCTTCGAACATTAATAATGCAATGACAGCAGTGCAGAAACGCTTGATGCTCTGTAGGAGACCGTTAACCTTATGTCGTATATGGTTAGCTTCTTTCCACCAGATATATAACATTGTCTACTGATACTAAAAGGATTTTTATGCATTCACTTCACATGACATTTTTCCCGAGCATAGGACATCTATTTGTGTACAGACTTGGATATGAGGGATGATTACATGGTTGCGTAACGAGTGCAAGCGTTTCAAAATGAATCATAATCTTGATTGCTGTTTTAAACTGTAAATGGGACGGTTCCAGAACGGATGCTCAGCTACTGTACATACATATTACATGACTCGCCTACGCATAGCTACGAGTGCTTAGCTTACAAACGAAGAAAATATTTGATAGGCATAATTATTTATATAGATATATATTGTAGCAGGGTTGACTTGTGACAGGATCGGTCTACGAATAGGATGCTTAATTCTGTAATAAGTACAATTGTCAATTTGAATATTGTGCACAATTTGTACAGAGTGTAATCAATTCACACAGAACGGAAGTACAAGCATAACTTACATACGACGTTTGAAAGGCATAAGTGATGTTGCAAAAATTAAAGCATATGTGAAGTTGGGGAGTCACATGTGTGAACGTACGTATACTCCTGAGAACGTGACAGTCCGGCTCATATGAGAAGGGTAAACAGAGAGAGAGACACGCACACGTTTAAATTCGGAAATGATGTGGGAGTGATCGTAAATGAATATGATCGATTGACGAATACGTCTGCATGTGTATTGTCAATGGGGAAGATGTGTTGGAATATTAAGAATATCCTTTGAGCGTACCAGTTGCAGTGTACATGTACTAACCTAATAAGGACGAATAGTAATGAGGCGTAGCATGGGCGTATGTATACGAAAGAGGTAATATAGTTTGATCGGAGTCTACAAGCCGACGAAGGCATCCAAGAGTACAAAATATAGGTACAGATGTGGAATAAGAATATGAAGGAAAGGAGGATGACGTAATTTAATATAATGCAAACGGAGACGAAAAGAAGAGGAAGGAAGAGAAACTCAACTACTTGCAAGTCTTTCCGGAGTCTTGTTCTTCTCCTCCAACTAATATTCGAGTGTTTGAAATTGAGACAAGAGAGTTATCCAAAAGAACCATATTCAGCATTTGATTGTCATATAAATGGAAAGTTTTGAATACAAGAATGCATACGTCGGCATATTGCCGAGATGGTGGGATACGGATCATTTCAGATCTCATAAGTTGATTCCTTTGGGACTTCTTCAGCGGTTCTCCTACTTTTCCTCTATACAATTTTCTCTGTTTGCCAAATGAGGTTCACATTCTGTTGCTTGTGCTTCAATAACCATTCGGGATAAATGGACGCACATACGCGCAAGGTATGTATGTAACTAGGGGAGTATACAGGGGCGCAACAACCGTGCAGCCTGTGGTCTAACGTCAATTCCTATCCATAATCTTGCCATTGAGACAACCACAAAAAAGTTGGTAAAAATCATTCTGGAATTTTTTCTTATTGCTGTATATACTAGTGTAGCCATTTAAGGGGAAGAAATAGTAATAAAGAAAGTGATAGACACTCAGCATTTTCATTGTCCTTTTTCTCCATTACATCTTGTTTAGTCAAGTGGAACGGTTCAGCGCTTTTGATTTTTATTTAACTTTCATACATAAATTATTCTAGGATGACATCGTTCAGCATTTCTTCGCTTTACTATTTCTTTCTTGGTCATTATCCGATGACCACCAGCAATCCTTAGTATTCTTGAAGCCTTTCTCTAACTGCCTGCAAAGTCATATACACTGAAAAACTTAGACAGTTACTTAAACCGTTCAGAGTAGTTTCTACCTCAATTTTATTTCTTCAAATTCATACTTACATATATCTATCTAGTTGTGATACTTTATGTAGCTTTCAACTTTATAAACAATTTCAAGACTTTTTATTTCAAATCCATACTAACTGAAACTAAATCTCGATCATATTTTGGCCTTCCGTTGGCTTTTTTATGTACTAAGAGCGATCACAGTTAAAGGTATCTGCTATAAAAACTATAAATGTACTTAAAGGAAAATGTTGATAAAATTCATTTTTATAGCAATCACTGTACACATATGCATGTATTCCTACTTTTTGGCTACTGGATTGGAAAAATACAAAATGCTCTGTAAATATGAAAAATGCTAAATACGACAAATGTGCGAACACGACTGCGAAATGGATTGTAAGTTGAAAAGTAGTGTTTGGCATATTTCCGTGCAAAATTCCTTTTGAGAAATTCCTTTCTCATCTTGAAACCACATACACATGGAGAGAAAATCCAGCAAGAGACCTGGTCCCAGAGATAAAGTAGCAACGGGCTAAGAATTGAGAATTTCGGTCACGAATGATTTGTGAAGTAAGTGAAGCGAACGTAAGGTTTGTCGACTGCAATAGAAAGGGAGAGAAAGAATGACACAACTGTCTTGTTGACTGATCGTTATTGCAGACTCAAGTACAAGACATGGATGTAGATGCACTAAAATGCAAGACATTTGTATGTATATGCGGAAACAATTTGCAAGATTGTGTTATTCTGTGGGGGCTTAGTATAATAAGTATTATAAACAGAATCCAAAAAGGTGTACACAATGAAACAACACATTTACGAAAACTTCCATATACATTCCGGACTACAAATATGTAGCCAAAACTCCAGGCATACCCATGTCAACTACTTCTCGTATTTGCTTGGTTGGTGAGGAGCGTCTGGATTGGGACGAAGATTGGAAGGAAACTAATCGGAGACAGTGTATGTCGTATGTGAATAAGTTTGGAGGAGTGCACATATGAGGAGTTGGGGTGAGTTAAAATTGAATAAGGGATGAAGAAAATCGAGTTGGTCGTGTCGACAAGTGAATAACCTTCTAATTGGATTCCTGCTCAAACAGTTGACATGTTATCTAAGTTTTATCCTCCTGTTCTGAAAAGAGTTATTTATCTTGAGTCAACTACTACAACTGCTTCTGATGCTACCACTTCTACAACTTTACTATTTCTTCCTCTTCCTCCAGCAACACATACTGTACAAGTGTGTTTCGAATTTGAGCAGTTGTGTATGGAAAGTCTAAATATGTCTATTATACATGGATCCCATAGTGAAATGTCATGACTTGCCAAACTCTCAGCGCTTACTTTCTTACTTGATGCCAGTGTGTGTACACTGAGTGAATCAGATCTACTGCCTTCTGGCTTAGTGCAATACCTGCAGCCAGTTGAAGCCAACGAAGACGATTGCATTATTCAAGTCTTCCATATACTTCTCTGAAGGTTTGTGAACACCGGCTGACTCTCCTTCTCACAGAGTGACTGACTAGTGAGTACAACCTGGAGGAGCACAACTGTATGAGAAAGTTTGAGAAAAACATATTACAATATAAACGTAGTTTCTAAAACTTGCAGACGTGTAGCTCCTAAAGGCACATTATAGTAAAGATGCATTTACTAAAAAATATATATTACAATGTATGTACGTGCAGGAACCGCATCGCGAAATACAAACCTATGTGAGGTTCCTGAAACATAACAACTACAAGTAAGTGTACTATAATATGTGCGTAGGTCCAATATATGGAAATATAATGCACGAAACCCCTAGTTTTGCATTAAGAAAGGCGTTTCTACACTGGAATTGCTTCTGTGACTTGACATAGGAGCAGCAGTCTTTCACATTTTCTCCGCTTCTTCTCAAGAGACACAATTCCGTTGAGAATCTCAGGCAAATACTTGTTCTTAAAATACCTCTTAAACACGTACATAAGCCAGACGATACTAAAAACACAAGTTCATAAGCTAGGCATAACTAGCTGAACACATACATAAGTGTGGCGTTCTAAGTAAATACATAATCTAGTAGGTGTTCTAACCAAATAATACAGAAGGTAGCCATTCTAGGTACATGAGCTAGGCGTTACCAGCTAAACACACACAAGCAAAGTAGTCATGTTACGCTAGTTAAACTAAGGGTAGCCCTAGCTTACTTAGGGCGAACTTATACGAAAGTTATCCGTTGCTATCTAAACGCATGCATAAAACAGTCAATGCTTAGTGTATAGGCACTTGAACCAACAAGTCTTTCTCAGCTTCTAGAACAAACTGAGGCTTGAGGAGATAGTCCATGTTAATTTGTAGCAGAGCAACTTTCTTCAAATTTCTTCTCCGGAGACAGGCGAGGAAGAAAAGTGAGAAGATATATTTGAGGAGAAACAGGAAATGTGAGATGTACATCGGAGCCCTTAAATACCACAAATTGTATCTCCTGTGAAAAATCTCAAATATTCTGTTCTCAATCTTCTGTCTCTAAAGGATATGACTAGTAAGTCAAAGCCAGTGTAAATTTATGTCTGGAAGTGTAAGGAGGGAAGCTTAAACGGTTCTTTAGAGCTTCATCCAGTGCATAAAGTGACTTACTTCATATCCAACGGCACCTCCGCGTCTAGGTTCCTTTTACATGCTCTAAGACACACTCTCTCTCTCTCTCACCACTCATCTATCTTTCTTGCTTGTCCATTACATAGCCCAATTTGTTCCCCTGACATGTACTTAAAATATATTTCGTTGTACATCTCCCAAAAATCTGACTCTTCGTCGTCAAAATTCCTTCAACTCCATAACACACATCTCACAACGAAAGATATAAGTAGAGCATAGATCCGGCGGAAATTTTACACCCACGCTCTTCCAAGGCCCGTTAACTTGTACCAGAAACTGCCCAATCCTCAAAAGAGTAACAAAAAAGCTCGATCCGAACCCATTCAATAATGCGCGTAAATAGTAGGTGAATTTAAAAAGAAAGATACCTTCGCTTCGGGGTGTATACCAGAGATTCTTGCCATTACATTTTCTAAGTATAACATTGCATTTGGATTTTAATAGAGGTTATAAACAAACGGTAAGTATTGAAATGTCTATGATTAATCATTTTGTAAATTATCGGAATACGTGGTTATTTATGTAGCGATTCTAGTTTTATTTGCTTTCGATTACTTCACTTCAAGTCTTTTTAACGTGTTATTCCTAGATCAGTACAAAAAGACTTCTCATTCTAGTAACACGGGCATAATAAAAATATAAATGTTTTCATTTTACAATTTACAATAAGTTGAAAGCACTATTTCCGCTTGAATGATTCGTTGGACATATTTGTGCGATGATAGTTGGTATCCCAATTAAGCTGACAATTTATTATTATATTATGATTACGCAGCAGTAATCATCATCAGGACTAACCCAGAAAGATTTTGAAGGAAAAATCAATGAATATTATAAAGATATAAATTGGATGTATATGAATGCTTGTACAAACATCGAAAGTTTAATGACATAGCTAGGCGACCACAGTAAAATAGATAATTATTTAAAATAAAAAAGTAAGGTTGTTACTGGATTACTTCATTGTGATTGTATATACATACATAATATTTGTACGCAGATTCGACGCTTGGAAGCCCTCACATTCTGCAAGAATCGAATTCGACTATGTTTACAAATTGCTTGATTTATCTTATTGTTGCCCAATGAAAGTGCATATTTATTATACGTTCACATGTTTATTGTTACCCGATGGGTATTGTGAGCTTTTGCTAATATTAAGCTCCAAGCCCATGCTTTCAAATAGTAGAGACTAGATTTAAGCCCGCGCATTTGACGGGAAAAACACGCAGATTGGCAGTTATGTTCATCACGTGGAATAAATTCAAACCGAAGTGGGAACGCACACAAAGATTTTAGTGCGAATATTAGCGAAGATGTGTATTCTAACCTGCTCGGAACTCGTAGGGCCTGCCCGTGTTTCGGTTTGATGAGAAAATGTATAAGCGGGCCTATGCTCTAGATTTGGACTACCGCCCGTAATCCTCTCTAACGTAAATATTGCACTGGAATAACACTGGGGCTGGTAGTGAAACTGCAAATAAAATACTTCACTGACTCATACATACCGTTCAAACTGAATACATGCATATAGTAAAGTTACAATTTTGTGGTGTTGATGCCTGAAATGTAAGATTCTAGATAAACCTACGTATTTCATCAAATCACTTTTGTACACATGACTGTGTAATAACTACAACAGTTATTGTCTCTACTCTCCAGCCATTACCACATTGAGTTTAATGCATCATTAAAATCTTAAGGATTGTTTCCATGGAGTCAGCCACTTGGTACAAAATTACTTAAGGTTTATTTCCATAACCCAAAAGCTGGACTGATACTTACTGAAAAGTATTGATAAGAAGAGCATGAAAAGGAAACTCGTAAATTCGAAACATCAAACTTGGGCTATTTCATCCATCCAATACTCTTAATGGATTTTTAAGTGAGGCATAAAATTTTATACACTTTCCCATACGTTCATGAAGTCGTCGTGTGTGCGAACCCTCTGTCATTCTCTTCGTCGACCTGCTCGACTTGTTTACCTCCATGGAGGACGTCTGCAAGTGTTGATAAAAAACTATATACTGTTCCACATCTTCCAGGTAGGGTGAGGGGTGAGCGGGGTTACTGTGAGGATTATGTAAGCGACGACGGATTTGTATAAAATACCATATTATAGTACAAATAAATACACATGTATTGTATACCAGAGGGATTCGTTACCACGTTCGAAGGTGTACCTCAACCTGAGAGACTTGAAAGGGTGAAAAGTTGAGTATTTTTACAACATCTCAACCGCATCAATTGTAGGATTTACTATTACTTATATGACAAACAAATAGCTTCTCTAGATGTAAGAGTAGTTTAAATGATAGCGTTGGCTTTACTGAGTGCCTGTACAAGTGATTGTACATAATACTAAGCACGTGAAAAATTTGAGAAGAGCCTCGCAATTCATCTTTTGACAACGCATTACAACGTAATATTGTAGCAGTGTATGGTATGGGTCGGTATTTCTTTTTAAAATACGCTCGAACCGTGTAAGGATGGCATACGTACAGTCATGGAAACTACCGCAAGTGACCCAAAAAGTAATTTTTGAAAATTGCTTAGCCTTATCTAGAAAATTCACTTGGCTTGTCGCTAAGACCATTGAGGATGAAAGAGCGTTGACGATATTTCTTGCTCACAGAAACTTACCGCCCCTGGAGATTGTATTGTAGAATAAAAACAGTGTATATTCTTTTAAAGGACAATGGTATATATACCTGCTCATCTTGGAGGCTGTTATTAAATTAAATGGTAACATAAAACCATCGATTCTGACTGTTGTCACTAGAGACATTTTCAGGAACTCAACTTTCCTCTCATAAAAGTATGCTGTATTCATTTTGTCTTAAAGAAACTAACAATATATAGCAGATCATCTGTATTGGAGGTTTAGCATGGGTTTGAAAGTTTCGTACCTGAACCTGAACTCGAGAGGCTCAACATTCAAGTTCATATCTGCCCTACCATTTTTTAGCAAACGTAAAATAAAGACAGTAAAAGACAATAATTTTTAACCCGGCCGTCCGGAGGCCGGTGGACGGGGTTCGTCTCAATCTAATAATCTCCGGTGGAGGTAAACCGGACACAACAACTGCACCAATTTTTTTTATCTCCACCACCCCTTTGTTATCACCTTAAGTAATGCTTATGGATATTTTAACATTACATTACTTTTTCTCTAAGTAAAACTTGACTTCTTTGACTGCCAAATGTTGTTAGGTAGGGTTATATATAATTTCGTTTTAGAGTTTAGGGTATGAGCTACGTAGTGAAAACCTGTATAAAGAGGTGGTACATTTCCCTTACATTATAATAAGCTGGGGTTTTGTAAGTAGGGGAATGGATAATGTAGCTGTGAATGTAATAATATAATGAGAAGGGTTAATGTAAGTAAGGGAATGAGACATGCAACTCAGAATATAATAATTATTATGGGACGGGGTATATAATTTCGGTTGTGGTGGCTAACAGTATACCATCTTCAGGCAAAAACAGCAAGTGCGACCAATTGTTTTTGTTTTATGATATAATTTTGGATTTGTTAGTTTTCAGTTTGTCTGAAGAACAATAATAATTAGAACTAAAAGTGTACAGATTCATGTGATTTTTAGATGCAAATGCAGGTCGAAGTGTAAAGGTCATCTTTACGTTTCTGAATTTACAGAAGGGTAGCAATATTGTTTTATTTTTGACCCCATATCGTTTAAGTGGGCGCAATATCCTTTGTACCCTAATCGTACTCAACATTTTAGATGCATCAAATTGTATGTACTCAATTTTTACCTGTGCATATCCTCGGATTGTTCCTGTACCTGTGGAAGTGCTTAAAACTCAGTTAATGACAGCTAAAAAGAGACTTCGCTCCTTCTCGTATTACATTGATTTCTCTTTCTCAGCTAGCAGTTAGTGTACTTTTCCCAATGTTTCTACAACAATAAGGGTGGCGCACAATGACCTGTATCTGTGAGTAATTCCAAGTCATTAGGTTGTCGAAAACTATTATCTATGAAAATGTATAGAAAAATGTACTAGTGACACAGTGTAACTTATTGCATGTATAGGTATAATAGTAGAGACAATATAACTTGAAGGATGTAATGATAGTTATGTAGTATAACTTATTGCATGTAACGGTATTTGTATACGTATGCATACTGTAAATCTACTAATACGTTTTATATGAAAATATAACATCAAGAGATGCTGGAACAGCGTAGGCACTTCCAGCAATAGTTAATCTCAAATATTCTCTTTACTGGCACAATAAATCTTAATCTATACAGATTTATCCACAAATTCTTAAAATAATCATTTGTCGATAATCATAAAAACTTTTCGTCTATTCCATCTTTTCATTAGCAAATCCAGTTTATTATAAACATTATATAAACAGTATTGCTATCACACGACGAAATGTTGTAAAATCATACTAAAACTGAACTAATTAAACATCTGTTTGTTATCAACCATATATTAAGGTGTAGAAAACTATCATTGAGCCGCTTTTTAGTTCTTTACTGTACATAGTGATGTTTTGAGAATACCTTTATAGGATATAACAATGAATAAAATTATGAAACGCAGGGTATGACAACGAGTTAAACTGACTTTTATAAATACAGAATTTCAGGAGCAAAAGAAAACAGTGTTTCTACAACTAAAACACTAAGGAAAGCATCTGCAAATTCTATATATTATTGCGTCTTATAGTAATCGAAATAATATCGTTCTTGTTTGAGTTAACTGGAGGTTGGACGTGGATGGTAGAGAAAATCCTATTTCTGTTTTTTAATTATCTCATTAAATAAAGTCGACTGGTTATGAAGAACGCGAGCGTCCGTCCAATATATATCATACTAAAATTGCATCTGGTTAGGACATAAAAGGAAGTAATAATGAATCGGTGCATTAGACTTTTAGGGGGAGCGGCTGAAGGTTATTTTTCCTTAAGTCGCTTTTCCTCTAGCTTAATTGGTTCCTCAGTTCCACTTCTCTACATGTAGATACTTGTCTCATGGATGTTTCCCTCTGAACTAAATAAAGCTCTTTTGCTAACCAGCAGCGAGTGCCTACGTCTGGGTCTTACGGACGGCCCCGACTCCATGAAGAATTCTTCTATTGCTGCTCCATACCTCACGGGAGAACTTAAGGCTATGAATTTTGCACGTGACAGCTGAAGAAACCGAGGGACAAGATGTTCATGAAAAGACATGCAGTTCAGGGATAAACCGTTCCTAATAAATAATTACTTGTGACAACAAACTTCCTACAGCCTTATGCTTGGTTTCATGTCTTCCCATGTTTCTCTACTGTTAATACCCTTATATATAGATGCTGATTAGTTCGATCCGGAGTGATTCGAAGAAGTCTTGCTTATCTTTACGATGCATGTGTAATTGCTTGTGAGCTTGCCCGTACAACAACGGTAAATATATCGAAGCCAAAATGGTATTTCTTGTATAGTTGATCTTAATCTTTCTTCATCAATAATTAATCTTCCTCATGTTTTTCCTGCATGTTATTGTGAACATATGTAAATGAAATTAATAAATCTGCTACTCCTTGATATCCTTAAAATTGCTTAATTGTTTGTAACCAGTCATGAGTTTTTGTTACTAGAGTTGTGTTTGTGTCTCAAGAATATCATGTTTAGTAAAGTACGTTCTATTCCTCCTGTGCCAACAAGAATTCCGTATTTACTTTAGGTTAAAGAAACTACAAAAATGGACACATACATACAAATAGTTATACAGTGAGGAGGGGAACGGGAAGGGAATCAAGGGAAAATAATCTTTATTAGAGTTCAGTAAAGCTATGGAGTATAGTATAAGACTAATTTGGAATGGATTTGAAGGTGAGTGAGGGCTGGAGTGGAAACCAAAGTCGATATCAATTAGTACTGTGACCAACAGTAATCACAAGTACGGATTTAATCCTACCGCAAGCCTTTCATTAGTAACTGAATCATGCGGGGAAGCCTGTGAGGGTTGGGTGCTTGGTTTAGAGCTCCTCATTCCATAATGACAGATATTCCATAGTCTTTCGGCGTCGTCAGGGTTCTTTTCCATGTTCGGAGGAACGTAAGAAAATTCCCGCTCACAAATTAAATTACGTCTAATAATTATAAGTCCGTCAAAGTTAAGAAACTGATTGGAAATTCCTCTGTCATGCTACACACCACCATTCAATTTAATAGGAATGAAGCAATTTTAGTCTCCATTTGATTAAGAAATTTTATTGGTATATCTCTGCTTAAGATATAATTGAGTTCACATCAAAGTGAACTATTATACGACTAGTTTAGTACAAGCATGCGTATGTATTATAGATCGCGTATGTACTACAATGCTATATTAACATAGGTACATATTAAAGCTGTTTTTAATACCGAATAGCTTTTTTGTGCTCCTCCGTATCTCACCATATGTATTGAGTAGTTCCCTAATTCCCCCAAGTTTACTAAAGCGCGACTCAGCAAAAGGGGCTGTGTACCTTATAGATTACCAAAGGGAAATCAGGAAATGTACCAGGAGCAACAGTCCGGACAGAATGAATGGAGAGGACTGCCTGGTTTGTGCAATGTATTCTCAACTCCTCTTTCCAAATTCATTCTTCTCCATTTCAACTTGATTTGCATCACGTTAAAGCCTCTTCCCCGTGAGATTAATTATACTGTCCAGAGATTTAACAATGAACAAAATATTGGACAAATTCAGTCAGCTGCAGTTTCTCCCTTATGGCTCCAAGACCTAGTCAGGACGCACAGGTAAAACCTACTGCTGGTGATTTGTCCCCTACATATACACAAAGGTGTCTTAATTTATTTGTACAACTTGGTCGGCCTTAGCTGAGCATTGATTTTCATCCCATGAAACATATTTATACAAGCCTTTGTTGTCCTCTGTGCATAAAGGCAACTTTTACTTAAAGCTGAATTTTAAATATATTTATAGATGTATCTACGTATATTGTACTTGCACGAATTTGTAGTTACGAGCTCCACAGCAAGCTTGCAACTGTCTGTGAGTTTATACAAAACGAATGAGTGAAATTAATTATTAGTCTTGTAAAGCATTCAATGATCTGTCCGTAGATTCTGGAAGTAGTGGCTGGTGTTTTTGGACAATGTATTCACTAGCACAATCGAGGAGCTCCGTATGAGAAATAGGAAATTCGTGGTGGTTCGTACATTCCAACAAATGATATTCAAACTGTAATAGATGTTTTACGTGGAATAATGTTCTCTCCTGGATTGGATTACATAAACAATTAAGGTCATTCAGATGTTAAAAAGTCTGGGTGATAAATTACATGACAATCAGAGGAGGAGGACTAAAGTCAAAGTGACATTAGTACCATCCAGAGGGTCCACATTGCATGCTGAGTGTCTTTTGTCGTCTATGGTTAGGGCCAGCCCTGTTGTACGGTGCGCACAAACTATAGCTAAGGCATGGTAACAGCTATTCGGTATGTACGGGTGTTTACTAAATACTAAGGCTTGTTTCATATACGGATAGTATAGCACTACGTATGTACGTATATTAAACAAGCTTTAGCATAAACTATACTAGTACCAGCAACATCATAAGTGTGTACAGTATGGAGGACATCCAAGGATCAAGACTGGTATGCAGGACAACGGTAGCGACCCATTCTGCCCTTCATTCAGTTGGTCATTATCCATCCACAAAGCCATTTTCATTGTAATTACCATGGTGAGTAATGTCCCACATGTTTTTTTTCTCCTCGGGATTTTCTCTATTATGATTATGGTCTCATCAAGGGAAATCTGTGATTCCTACGGGATGTGTAGTCATAATTTATCGCTTCTCTCGTTCTACTTGATGTCGTCCCTTCAACTTGTGTTGTGTAACAAAAGTTTTCGTGTGTTTCTATTTGTAACAATTTATTCCCTTGTCCTCCCCTTCGCCAGCGATTCCCGATCCATCTGCATAAATATTCCCGGCATTTCAAATGAGGCATGCTAATGACTTCAGCGGCTCTTTAAAAATTGACAATCGTCTCGGAATTAATGTGTGGGACCCATTTACATTTGCATGTGTATAGATTTAAAGTCGGTGAGGCCTGTGGTGCTTGACTCGCCCTGACTCTCTGGAGAAAACTGGAAATTGATGGTTGAATGGACCAGGTTTTGGAAAACTGTTTAGACACAGTGCAGACGACATCAATATACACGGAGAAACCCATTTTCATGCAACAATCCAACTTTAAATGCTTCTAGGAGATTAACACTTGAAGATTTCATCGATTTAATGTTTTACACAAAGTTGCGGCATGGTTAACAAGAAAAAAATGTTGCCATTATTATCCCTTTTATAATAGAAACATGGTAGAGATTTTCCTTAAAAGGTTCCTTCTCACGTCTCCTTTCCTGTGCACTTTCCGCTAGACTTCAAAGGAGGATGGAATGGCTGAATTATCCGTTTGCGACCTTTGATGGTAACCCGGAAGCATATTATGAGCAGAGATTAAGGGTGATTCTTATGTGAAAACATGTATGGGACCAAAGAGGTAAATCATAAAGATCACCACAGAAGTAGCCATTAGTATTGTTGGGACCATGTAAATCTTCTCTTTGGTAATAAGATCCTACGAGTTGTTGTATAAGCTTCAAACCCTTTTAACGTCTTTCCTGGCCCAGTGACTTAAATATACTTAAGTATGAGAAACGAGGGTTATAAATCTTCAGCTTTAAATCCCGCTCTGCATTTTAATGTTTTAAGAATGTCGTCCGTCCATACTATTTCCAACGGTTTATACACCTTCGAGACCCACCTAAAGGTTAGGAATTAATCGTACCCTGGTAGCATATTTGACGTTAATGTTTACATGTGCATTGCAACATACTTTGCTAACGAAAGCCGAAAACCTTAAGCTTTTTAAAGGGTCTGTAATTAAAGCCTACCTACATTTTTGTACTCACGTAACCTAATAATGGCAGTCAATGTATTGACCACTACGGCGAACATTTTGTAATTGTGAATTGAAGAACATTATTGTTGTAATGCCAAGCAGAAACGGTTTTTTACGATTTTCTTTCCGCAGAGACAATTTAAGTCTAAACAGCATAAAGGCACGGAAAAAAGACACGATGAAGTTGAAAGAACTTGGTATAGACCTGAAACACAAGAGAGTAATTTGTGAAAACAGTACAGCAGCTAATTCCACATCTAAATAAGTACTATATGTTTTACTTAAGGTTACCTCTGGGAACAATTGAGTTTCAAAGAAAAATCTTGAAGCCTCCAATCTCACATTCTTTCACTTAACATACTCTACGTTTACAACAAGATTTGCCTATAAAACTTGCAGTAAATGTATGTATGTATGTACGATTCCTCTGTATACTATGACGATGTATGCATGTTTAATAAAGCTACAATCTAACTTCATGAACCCAAGTGTAATGTCACTGTAGGATCAGAATTACCTAAATTAATTTCATTGTGGATGTATTTGGGTAGAGACTGGCAAGCAAATACATGAAAATTTAATCCGGTTATATCATGGCACCCAAATGAATACTTACGGCAATCGAACAGTATCATTTTATTACATAATGAAAAAACAATTTTGTTGTCATGGAAGGTGCAGAGTTACACTATGATATAAAATAAAGGAGTTCATGTAGGTAGGAGAATCATGTGGAGTAGATATAAAATGTCGTGTGAGTGTGTGGAATACTGAACGAACGAATAAATGAAAGGTATAATAATTTTTTGTCGTCAGACATGGAAGTAAACGGGCTTAGCATTGATTCGATCAAAGGAGAGCTCTTGCAAAGGTTATCAATCAGAGAAGTTGGAGGGATTTGGTCGTTTTTCCTCTAAGACGACGGTTGACAAAAGAGCATGCAAAGAGTAAGTAGAGCTTGCGAGAAGTGCGGGTCGGGATGAGTGATTAAACCGATGGCGAGTGTATGCAAATGTGGGGAAGTGACAGAAGGGCGGAAGTGAAGACTGGCAAGGGAAAAAGAGATATGTCGTCAGTAACTACATGTAAGGTAAGGAATAAACCTTGAATTCGCATACATGTATAATAGGCATATGTATGTAATAGTACAGTAACTTTCTGTAATGGAGTGAGCTCCAATGGTGAGGATTAAGAAGACACGAGGCAGAGAATTTTAGCTGCTTGAGATTTTCACTGAGCACTCATGCTTTATAAAACGTATATATGTGTGAAGTTGAGGCTGATGGTAAGAGTAAAGTGGATGAGGAGCCGAAACATGTCTGTTGTTCTTACACACCTACCCAATAAAAGAACCTTGTCTATGAATATCACGTTTACCCCTAATTCGGAACGTTGTCAAGTAAACTTTCCCGACTTCCATTCGATCTAACCCATCTCATGTCCTCATGCTCGTATCATGCATAATCCCTTGAAATCCGGCTTTGAAAATGGGTTTACGTGAAGAGAATCAAGATATTGTTCTCATATGCAAAAATTTTCTACTCACATTAAATTGAGTCATCACTCAAAATAGCATTCAGTTAGACCCTTCTTTATTATTTTCTCTATCTCCCTGTTATGCTCCCTTCTATCCTCTCACCCAGAACACAAAATATGATGACAATAAGAAACACATACCCATGGGTGAAAATATGCTTGGGGTATAGATTGCATCTGTGATATATGTATATATATAGATTTACACACTACATGCATACACTCTATAGACAAATTGTGATACATAATATATTATTGTATATATTGCGAACTTGTCCTTATGACATAATATTACACACACCAAAGTATGTACATGGTCCAAGTGGCGAGTCAGCTCGCACATGTACAGATTCAATATACATACAGATATACCCCTACAATTGTTTCTGTGATGCTTGACTTGATATTCCTGACGACCACTCTGTGAACCCATTTACTCTGATTTTCCCTTTAGCATCGCTTATTGATCTCCTAGCGGAGTTTTTTTTACCACATAACTCACGATTAGTCATGGAATGCAGTTTAGGTTCAGACTCCTCAATGTTCTATATGACGGAAGACAACTGGAAATTAATTGTCCATGAAAATCGCTTCATGATTTATGAAATATGAAACTCAAGCAGTTTTAGTGCTGCTTCAGTCAATGCAAAAAATCATGTGAAATCATGTCTACATATAAAGGCGTGCTCCCCCATATCTGAATTTAATTGCTGGACGGGTGGATATTTTTGTCTTAACGGCACCACCGAAAACGATTATTACAGGTACTAACACTTATGAATTCCTAATTATGATTGCCAAATTAAGAGATTTTCCTCGGCTTAACTACCATAGCCAACTCATTTCCAGTGCCTGATCATTAATTTCATCATGAATTCTGTTAAAATTTCCATCCTAATGATCTCATTTTTGTTCGGTGTTTGAAAATTATCACTGGCTTCGTAATTGTTGTGAGCTACAAGTGATTACGTATCCTTGGGCTGAGTGATGCTTGTTCCGGTTGAATGCTGCCGCAGCTCTTGCATTTATTTGTAATCACGATAGTGTAATAATGCCCCAAGATATTCTCCCTCGTGGTTTTCTCTTTAAAGAGCTAAACTTGTGGGGATTGGACTTCCAATCTCGAGAAACCTGACTGCCATCAAAGTCGAAGTACATGAGTAAACAAACAAATCACACACAGAAACATGTAATGGAAGAGGCTATCGAATATGTTGGTCCACATACATATATATGAGCTAAGCCACCACAATAAATGCCAGAGTTGCAAACTTTCTTCTTTCTAAATTCGCATTAAAGGAAAACTGGGAATAAAGACGAGATAGACAACCATGAGGAGGAAAAGTTGGTCCATCACCTTCGATTGCGAAGCTGTGTCGTTCATCCAACAAGTTTATTTTCTTTATCTTGACTGGTATCTTACTTGTGCAATTTTCGCTTCTAAGAATTCTTATAGCAGCACAGTAAAATCTATTCTGGCGGTGAAGAAATAAATTATTATCCCGATTTCATTGAACATCTAATGTTTACTAGATCAACGATTGATCAAACAAATCGTTATTTCCAATGATATTCAGCAACAGATGTTTGTAAAAATGTGAAGAATGTAAACGATTGGTGTGTTTTCCAAAGATTAAGAGTATGCGCATCCATTCATGGAATCACAAAAGAAAATGTCAGTTGATCACCACTGAAGTGGAAAGAAATAACACTACCATTGTATGCTGTTAGGATTGAAAAGGTGTAGTGTGTGAGGAAAGAGATAGCCTGGGCGCTCCATGACGAGATCGAACCGTGTCTGTGACTAAACAAATTTCCTACTGGGTAATGCATTGGTCAACTGCACGTGGTAAAGTCTCCTATATAGTTGGAATCCTCTGCCATTTCAAAAACGTTTCGATTTTGACAAAGGCTGGTGTGGACTTTTTATTGCATCCCACTTGAAACGTCAAGCTCACCAAACCTTCGAAAAGTAATGAATTTTATTTGACAATGATGTTCATTTTTAAAGAATCGATCCCTTACATGTAGCTGTCGGGTATGCAGTATCGAGCTGGAGTATCGAAACAAGTTGAGAACATAAAATCTGGTTACGTATGTAGAAGAGCAAAACTAATTAGGTAATTGATACTCTCGTCAGCAGCTGCTTTGGCGAACAGATTTCAGTAATTCTGCTCTCTGCACTGACGAGGAGTAGAGTAAAATTTATATGATACAATACAGTATACAAAAACTATTTTTGACAACAAGCTAAAAAACAAAACTGTCTTTATTTGATTTCAACATATCATAACGAGATTTCCAAACGCCAACAACATTGTTTAATCATTCATTACCTTCAATATTATAAATTAAATAACATACATACCAAACCGCTTTTATTAATCATGTTACGATGAGCAATGTTTTAAAAATTTAATAATATTAATTATTAATTTCCAAAAATAATTGTTTTTGCAAAATGAATGTATTAAAAAATAAACTGTAAACGCCAAAACGTAAAGCAACGTAACACCATAGATTATTACCCTCAATTTTGAGTATGTAGATGTATATTATTACGTAAAAACCCACCGGAGAAGCAGGAAACGAGTTTTGGCACGCAATCTCGTTAGTAAACACAGTATTCCTGTTTGAACCAAAAGTAATTAAGAGGAGAGAAAGAGCAGACCCGCAATAATCCAAGGAATACTTACCGAACATGCCTTTGAACATATATTATAGGCTCCCTGGAAAATCTAATTCTTATAACTATTATATAGGTATGTACATACATTAGTAACATTTCATATGGCTGGAGTGAACAACTCGATTGTTAGAGATGAGTATATATGAGTTAATAATACACAACTTTCCCAATAAGCGATTTCGAGCGCTTAATATTTTTCGTGTTGATTTTCTAGAACTCATCATGGTAGACAGTAGTAGTGGTATCATGATGCCATACATCACAGGGAATTTGCTCCCATTCCATACACAAGGAGCTTAATCCGTTGTCTCGTTCGGAGTCGGTAACCACTCGAATCAGGTAGGGCTCCACGGCAGCTGTATAAAATTGTAACATGGTCAATTAAATTATATACTAGTGTACATAAAAACTACTACGATGCTCTAAACTTTTACTACTTAAACAAGGCTCAAAACTTAGAAATTCTGTCCAAAAATTAATTAACTACCGAATTTAATCTGACTGGGGAATTTATATCAAATAAAATTTATATGAAGAGATTATAACCTAACAAATGCATTTTATGAACTTCTTCAAAACTTCTGCTTAATATGTACATCCGCATTGTAGTTTTTATATGCATACGGAGGTATGAAGAATATATGTCTGTGAATATTCCATAGATTTTATACATGTATAAAATCCGACGTCTATTTACCGGTTTAAAATTTTCGAAGTTTGTTTGATGATGACTGGTGACTCTCCCACTACTTAAAACTTTGGTCCGAATCCTTAATAATGGCAAGCTTTGTTCAGCATTTACATATAAGTAACTTTATTAATTATAGGAGCGAAAAGACATTGTACTTACATATTATCGGATGCTTATGACCCCATCCTTCTTCGTGATCACCCCCACCCCCACCGCCGCCGCCGCCGCCGCCGCCGCCACCTCCCCCGCCGCCACCACCGCCTCCTCCGAACGGAAACGGGATAACTGCAACTGGAAGAATTGGGATAGGAAATGGGATCGGAATAATCCTTCTCTTGCATTGAGATGTTGAATTTGTTTTTTTTATCTTTCTTTTGGGCTTTGGACGTTTTGGTTTCTTGGTAGGCCTTGGTTTCAGTTTTGGTCGTACTTTATACTTTTGCTTCACACTTCCAAAACCCTTTAAGGGCTTGGGTCTGGGCTTTGCTTTAATCTTGACAGGTTTTATAGAAGTTCCTTTTATAGGTTTTAGTTTTCCAAAAACAGGCTTGCCCCCAGAGGTCGGACGAAGAGGTTTGCCAACAGAGATCGGACGATGAGGCTTGCCAACAGAGATCGGACGATGAGGTTTGCCACTAGAGATCGGACGAAGAGGCTTGGTATTATAAGAAAATTTGGGAGGTTTCGGAAGCTTGACTGGCTTATAGACAGGCACTGTCACAATCGGCGGTTTAGGAGTTGTGGCTAGACTCCCTTTCCAAGGCTTGTAGTACCCAGGTGATTCCACTCCAATGGGCTTGAATAAACCACCCGAATTCCCTTTCCAAGGCTTTGAAAGACCATGCACTTTTCCTTTTGAGCTTGATGCAAGAGACGCTTCGTGATCCTTAATTGGACTGCCACGCTTGTTGTAGTGCCTTTTCACAATGAAATCTTGTTGGTCCTCTCGTTGATTGATTCCATTATTTGTTTCGTCGCGAACTTGTAAACTGGCAGATGAGGACTGACTTATTTTTGGAGATGAAATCGGAACAGGTTTCCATGACTCATCTAGTTTGTAGTAGCTCCAATCTGAAGGACAGGTTATTAATTGAAGAAGGGTTATATTCCGGGGTCTTCTCACCTCGGGAAATGGAGCATTGGGATCTGCTCGTAGTCCACATCTTAAGTTTTGATTATTACCGAAATAATTAGGACGACTTTTGAGATCAAGCCCAGCAAATTTTATACCGGAGTACCCTGTACTGATCTGTAAACCGCGACTGTTGGAGCTTGGAATTCTGGAATTTGTTTCATGTAGGGACGAATTCCTTCCCTCCGTGAGTAAACGATCGGCTGTATTAGAAATTTCTTCCGTACTTCTTCGCTTTCTTCCAAAACGACAAACGTTCCACTGTGAATATATACAACGATAACAAATAGAAGAATCCCCTGTATATAGGTACGTATAAATAATAGGGGGATTTAGAGAAAGAAGCAAGTTTTAAACTGATTCTTATGCATCACTCGGTAAAGCATACACGGAATGTGCTTATAAGTTACAGGCATATTAATTTTCAGGCGATCTCTTCGGCTACGAGGCCAGGGGAGATAATTGAAAATGTCACGCACAAGTGGCTACGTTCCCTCTGTCATTTACGACAAGAGACAATGTGCTTATACAACATGATTTAGATAGATGTACTCTCAATCTTAGTGCAATCATAAATTGTAAAATCATAGACTTATAATACAAGAAGACAGGGGGAATTTGACTTGATTTCCCATGCCAGCAGCCTCTCCGGCCGCAGTGATGTAGTCAACATAAATAGAAATTAATTTAGCTAGGCTTGCCACTACAATGATGACAATCAGCAGGAGTTTCGCAAATCCACGGTTCTTAACCCGAACAGGGGATATTAGGAGCAGAGTGCACTCTCAATTTTATTACCTAATGTGTCAACTCCTGTTCAGCATATAATTTATACCATGGAGAAAATAATAATAAATCGACAGTTGGCTGCAAGCAAGAGCAAAAACACAAACAGTATAAACCTGGGTTTCTATAGTCTTGTAACCTTACCTGAATAGCACAGAATCCTTTTTCTTTTCGAATGCAGACCCCGTAATTGAGTCTATTTATATTGGATTCTTCTCCTTCAATATAATTAAAACTGGTGAATCGACCAGAGATTCCCCTCAAGTGCTGGAGACAACCTCCCGGAGCTGAAAGTTGACAACAGAAATGCGCATTTGTTCCCACATTTCTTCTTATACTTATAGTCGCGACTAAACCAATACTTTTAATTAAAACCCGGGACATATACCAACATACGCTGAAACCACACATTACTTCATTGCACAAATGTCTTAATAAGTTCATTAAAAATACAATCTATCCTCAAAAATAACAGACAATCATGGTGCCTACATGCAGGGTGAATACAAAGTAAAAAGGAAGTGGTAATTAATTAGCTGTGAGCAAATGAAACCTATTTTGTTGACTTGCTACCAAGGTTTTACAAATCATTGTCATACAGCACCGGAGGCACTCACATCCGCTTCAATTATTACTAAACCTCCCGTTCCTATTCTACATTTGTAGGTACATAGATTATTTCCACGTGAAATGTGCCCATTTAAAACTTCTTCCTCCTTTTTTCCTACCCAACAAATTAATGAAACTTTGTTGGTGTACACCTAACAACTTTTCGCATTTAATTACTCCAATCTTTCCAGTCGTTCTGTATCTTCTCATAAACTTTTATTACGTATTTACGATCCATTTCAGTACATTGAGACGTCTTGCTTCAATTTATTCTCAAGTGTTTGGATGCGAATTCTAAATTACAAGTATTACAAGGATAGAATTGTAAATTACTATTTGTAATGTCATGTAATGTTGTTAATTGTCAAACAAATCTAAATGACTCTGACATAATTGCGTTTAAAAAAATGCAAGAAACACGCATTTGCTGTCAAGGCCTTTTTAAAGAATTCTCACTCTAAAAAATTTGAATTTATAGCTATTGACACCACTGATTCCCCATTAATCTAACCCTGAAGTGTAACATTGGTTAACTGTGGCAAAAGGCTCTCAACACGATCACCTGCTTGCAATTTGGATATTCACCGAAAGCTTACAACCTCAAAGAAACGCCGTGAATTCCGTTGAGCTCTGACTCTAATAGTTTGTATGAACGAAACAATATACTTGAAGGCTGCAGTTCACAGTTTAACTATTTTAGGAAAGAAAACTCGCCATGGTGTTTAATTGTACTGTAGTATAAACATAAACACGCCAGCCTGGAGTAGTTTTTAGTAGTGATGATATGTGTTTTGATGTAACTAAAATACTTACATAGTCAGATTATTACATTAGCTATTACAGATAATAACCGTATTATTGCAAATGCTATATATAGCTGTAAGTAAGCTGTAACGTCATAAAATCTTACCCATATTGAGAGAACAACACCGAATTTTTGTCATTCGAATCTTCCATCGTCGATAAGGACTATAAGAGTTTAAAGTTGTAATAAAATCTATGCGCTGGTCGTAGCCAATCGGAAGGTACACTGTAAGATTAAATATCAAATTTAATGAAAACGCCAAGTAGAGTTGGTTTGGAGTTCAGCGAATTATGGTAGCTTCGTTTTCGGGTTTTGTACCCCACGTCGGTAGGTAAGCGTAAGGTTGCTATACAGTACAAAATTTGGTTTATGTAACTTACTATGGTGTCCCGTCATATCACCACACAGTGGGGGCAAGTTGATATCTGCTCCTTCGATTTGAAACGTATCAGCCCAACATTCACCCTCTTCATTTGGTCTGTCCAGCTCGAAAACGTCAAAGTCAAGTCTTAATTGGCAAACTCCTTCAAACTGCATAATTTTATAAATATTATTAATTTAATACTGACAGTATATGCAAGGCTAAATCAAGTATGCCTATGTAAATATTAAATGTTATATATCTTTGCTGGCAAGATTAGGATGTATTTGAAGTTGCTTTCGTTTGTTAACAAAGCAAACAAAACCTCATGATTACGTTCGTAAAAACTCCTTCAGCCGAAGTAATGTTATAATAAAGAAAGCAGACATGTTAAGCTGTAAGTAGTAAGAACGTTTAGTCCGAATAAATGCAATTACCTTCTTTACACTGTGCCTACAAGTCTCAAAGTCTACAGATGAATATGGGAACTCAGGGTTGACGAAGTAAGTGCCGTTTAAAGTGGTAATCGTGTCACAAGTATATGAAACTGAAAATGAATATGGATGTACAATGTCAAATTTCTTGAAAGTCGAGGAACACGATTGTATTGAACGGGATATTAATAAAAAATTCTTCTCATATTGCTTATACAGTAATGAGATGCGAGTGAGGCAGAAAGATGGAATCTGTATAAATAAACTTTTATGAAAGATGTAGTTTTAGTCCCCGTATATAGCATTTGGTAGGAGCTCGAGAAAGTTTACTGAAGCTGATTGAGTGTAATGTATAGATAATATAACTGATTTATCCAAATAAAAAATTGCTGAATTGTCGGAAAACGGGGGAAAGAATGACGTTTTTACTACTTAGCTATACATAGGGGCATGATCAAAGAGAAAGTTTCACTTACAAAGGCAGCACACTCCAAATCCACCTGCAAAATGAAAAAGAAGTTTCTTTTTATACTTACGGTATTTAAATTTTTGATGACATATCCTATATAACTCGAAGAATATGGAACAGAAAGAAACTTTTATTTTTACATGTTTACCTGCACAGTAGCCTTGTGCTGATCCACCCTTTGCTAAGCACTCCACCCTTTTAAAAATTAAGTAAAAACCAGGCATGGCATGAAATAAAATGTCACTTTCACAGTAAAGTTCCGAAAAATTCCATAACGTTCGTTTATATATGGCTGTAAATTGCTTTCCCATAAAACTTTTGTTTCGAGTTGAAAAAACAAATCCACTAGTAGCATTGAGATGTCAAAACTTGAGTTTTAAAAAAGAATTCGTATATTTGCTCACAACACAGCCCTTGTTGTAGATACACCAAAATTTAAACATTCCAATATCATTTTGATAAAGTAACAATCAATAATTTTCACTCTCGTGGGCAATCATAAAAATGGTATTTCAGGTTGAGGGACGAAGGCTTTATTGACATTACCTTCCCATCTTGAAGTGTAGTTCAATTGAGTATAATTTACTTCAACATATTTAGCCTAACGAAGAATATTATGTATTCATGCTTAAATAAATCATTCAGAATGTTAAATGTAAAGGAAAAGTATGCTAACCTGGTGAGACAAGTTCCCATGTCATCTCCAGACGTCCAGCACTTCTCATCCCACAAGGACAACACGGAGAAAAATGGGGATACTGTTAAATCATTAAATGACGCATCGAGATTCATTTTCGTGTTGATAGTTGTGCCAAAATCTTTTACTCAACTGTTGCAATTTGACAGTGACAGATTTTGCAAAGGAAGAGATTTTCAATTTATACTGAATGAGTTTTCCAAGACTGATTTTACAGCAAAAAATCAACGCTTCAAAACTAAATGTAAACGAAATTCAATTTTCAGAAGTACACCGAAAAAGAAATAAAAGGTGTTGACAGCGGGATATTTTTTTACCATTTACTCAAGTGGTTTATCCCAAGCAGTTTAGTTGCTTTTAGTCTAGGAATGCGTCCTCTTGGGCAAAAAGGAAGCAGAAGGGAGGTAATAATAAAATCATTTAAAGTACACAAATGTCATGACATTGAGTGATGATCAATAAACAATAAGATGAAATGTACTTAAAATGTGCTGTGAATAAGGTGAAAGCCAGAAAGAGAGAATCTACATATATGAAAAGGTGGTGAAATTTTGTCTTCTTTACTCACGTTTCCGAGCAATCCTGTCTATCCAGAATCGACTTTTTGGTGACAGCGGGATTTGCCGTAGGTGTAAGCTTCGCTGTAAACCCGTTGAGTTGTTCCTCTCAGCATGTGTGAGACTAATGTTATTTTCTATTTTGGATGTTGACGACGCATCTGAAGCCAGAACTATAGTTACTAGCCAAACCACATTTGAAGAATACAGAATGACTGCGGCTAAATGCAATTTACACACCATGTCGGAAGTATTTGAAACACGTCTACAAACACATACACATTATTCCCAGGTAAACACTGAGAAGTGAGAAAATGAATTCGAAACAGTCGGAGGTAACTTCACTTTTTGGCTTCCATTCACACACATACACAAGCACATTTATTTAGTAATATTTCTTCTTCAAAACTGTTGTCCAACTCTTCATCCTTCCGAAGAAAATATTCTCACCAAATGATCCGATAAACTAAGTGAAAATTTTGACTGAAGGCCGGTTTTATACAGCGGATTAACAAAATTTAAAACGTTTCTATATTCACGAAAAGTCCCGTTTTCTCATATGTGTTAGTGGGAAGGTCGGCAAGGATTAAAATATTCCGCGAATTAATGCCCCTTGAACTCACATTGCATATGCATAGTTATTCGTTTCGTCAGATGAACTAACACGTAATGATTATGTGCATGTATCTGAACGTTAAACTCGAACTTGAACGGTAAGAAGCATAAATAATCATAAAAACCTGTAAAAAACTAATCCATTTATATAAATGCCAAGTCTGAATTTCTTAAGGATTTTCAAAAGTTTGCGTTGTCTGATTAGGTGTTCTCCACTGACACACCTCTTGTGGATTTAATCCTACATTTTCTTTATGTCCACGTCCGCAATCACCGTCACCATCATTGTAGCTTTGTTGTGGTCAACTTTCAAGGAATAGAAGAAATTTAGCATGCGACCAACGTCTTAATATTCGTTACGTTAATGCATATTTGCAAAGCCTCAGCTTTTTTCAGTCATCCCGAAATCATTGCAGATAATTGCTGTGAATTGCAGGATTAGTCCCGAATTTTTGTTTCCCATTGTTTCCCCAAACAATAACCAACACGTACGCCAATGATCAAGAATACCTAAAAACGTTTGGTAGGATAATACTTTGCTTTGCATAATATGGTTTGGTTGAACTTAACTTGCCGTTGAATGACTCACAATTAGTCGGAATCGGAATACGGGACTGTATGCAGTTTATCCATTAAAGCCCATGTGTACTTGCAACATTATGCTAAATTTTGGAAAGACTTAATGGATTTTTGCTTGCCACGTCAGAATTTGTCATACTACTATGTATAATAATACTGCCTGTTGCACCAGCAAGTTAGCTTGTATCTGTAGCTTGTATTTTATACTTAATATTATATATATATATTTATACCGAATTTAAATATTTAGGTATTATATTTTATAGCAACTTAACATTCAACGCTCATTACAAAAAAGTGTGCTCCAAAACTGCTTCTTCCATAGGTTGTTTGTTGTTTATTAAAAGATATTTAAATAACCAAACGTTTAAAATTTCAATAAATACCTTTGTCCTATCAATAGTTGATTATTGCCTACCAATTTGGGGCGCTCTCTCGACATATCATTTAAATACATTGCAAAATAAAATAAATAACTTATTAGTATCATTTTACTATCCGCATTTAGGTAATAAATTGCACAGATTGAAACATGGAATTAGCTTTAATATTCAGGACTATCAAAATCTATGGGAAAAATGCAACATTTTATCAATTGCCGAAAGATTCAAATATTACACCTTATTATTTACATTTAAAGGAATTCGATTCCAACACATTGAAGACATTACAACACAGTATCGATTGTCTCTATCATCAAGAACTCATAATCTTGATCTCCCACGACACAGAACATCACTATATTGTAAATCAGTATTCTATCAATCCGCAAAAATCTGGAACTGTATACCAATTGAAGCAAAAACGACACAAAGTTATAGTGATTTTAAAAATAAAATTATAACATGGATTTTAGAAAAAAGATTACTGTAAGATTAAAACAGTTTTAATTTTTAAAAAACTGTTAACATTGGCTTCAATATCCAAATTCTAGTAAATATAAATATAACTATATATTATTTTTGCAACTGTAAGTATGTACTTTAGAGTGTTCCTAGGGGAAGACCGGTCACATTTTTGTACCGACCTAGCTCCAACACGTTAATAAAGTTGAATTGAATTGAATTGTTGTAGAGATAACAAAAATTGAGCACACCTGTTGACAGGGGGTCAAGCATGGTGCCAATTGAAATTCGGAGTTTAAAGGTCATAGGAAAACAATTATAAGCATTTGAACTTTTGAAAATTTGTGCATCACACTCGGCTAAATGGTATAGGCGTAACTCCAGGGATACACTCGGAAGTTGTATGTATCAGCGATGAGACAGGAAAAGAGAAAGGGAAGCTTTAAAGCTGTTGTTAGCGCAGGTACATACTATTAGAAAGTATGTTTATATAAGTATATAAGTCGCTATACTATATAGGCGTCCGTGTTTAGTCATTAAAAATAATTAAAGACACATAATCAAATCCAATGATGTCCTCTAGACACATAATTTTATAGGGCACAATAGTAGGGGGTCAGTTTTGCAGTTGGCCCGAAAGAATAAAATCCAAAAAATATTAAATGCCAACTTTAGCAACAAAATGACTAGGCTTGGGAATTTGCGAAAAACGCGAAATAATAAAAAATTGCCGCTAGACTATTCCCATCTGGGTGAAATGTGACCCCCAACACTTGTACTTTACGAAATTTGTGAAAAATGCGAAATTTACGAAATAGAAAAAAATTTACGAAATTGCTAAAAATGATATAAAATATTGACATTTAGCTATTTTTCAATGCATATCTCGTATAATTTTAGACAGTTTTGGTCAAACTCATCGATTTTAGGTCAAAAGTGGGCATTTGACAAAGTTATCCGACTTTTAAATTTGTAATTAGTTGCCAATAGAGTAAGATCTGGCAGAAAATGTTAGAAAAAAAACCTATTTTTAGCTATCTTAAGATTGCTGAAAGTATTACAATGATAATTTTAAATTCCAAACCATTTTTTCTCAGGAATTTAATGAACATTGTTATTGTGTTTAAATTGCATTAAATTTTTAATTTTATTATTCGAACTTTTTAGATTGTTTTAATTTCCACGTAAATAACCGTATAAAATAAATAATAATTTTAGATTTTTGGTTTTGTTCTAACAATATACCAGGAATACTTCAGAAACATAAATGATTTTCACCTCTAGTCAATGTTTTTAAACATTTAAGCCAGCTAATTAGCAATGCTTTAGCAGATTAACCTTTTATAGAAAACAAGATAATTTAGATACAAAGTCCCAACTAAAAAGTACGTAATACAGAAGTTCGAAATAACCAAAACAAACAAAATAAAAAATACGAAATTTAAGAAATGAACACAAACCCATGCGAGGGGAAAGGTTCCTTAACAAGAATATGACGGCTCCAACTTTTAACATGAGCTTGTGATCAGGCATGCCTTTAAAATAATAAACGTTCGTTTAATAAATTGTATAATTACAACTGTCATGAAATAAAACCAAAATAAGAAAAAACCTGACGGGGTGAGACTTGCTAAAATTAGGTGTATAGAGAGATGAATCTATTTCGCCGGCATCGGAATATGCAGTATCAACGCTTAAGTAGGTCTTAGATTCACCCGGAAGCATCATTGAAATACTGTTATTAAGCTTCAAAGTTTCTTGGTTTTTGGGACAAAGTACTCGTGTAGAACGTTTTTAAGGATCAGCTTCAAGTATGTCATCTCCAAAGACTTCTTCTATTATACTTCCGGTCACAAAGCATTGGTTAGGTATTCGTGCAAAACCTTCGCCAAGCTCCTCGGGACAATTTTCCCCATTCCCGATAGATAAAAGAAATGGAGCAAACTCTTGCTGCCTTGGGTTGACCCTGACATTTTCTGTCATACGCAACGTCCGAAAATGATGCCATAAGAACGATCGTTTTAGTGTGACCTCTACGATTCTCGTATTTTAATTAAATTTTTAAATTGAATTTCTGTTTTACGTAATAAGTGACGTCAAATATTGCACCTCAAGGATTGATAACGGATGTTTACAAAGTCTTCGAAACGATCCTGTTACAGTTGACAATTCTGTAATTTTTAGGGCAAATTCAAAGTGACATTTACATGTGATGAACAAAATGTTTTCCTGAAAAAACATAATGAAAAACGTACAAAAGGATTTAATATCCAATGTGGTGCACAAAAAGAATAAATGCTGGAAACAGTACGTTCCATTGCCTTCTCGTCATTACCTGAAAGTTATTTTTGCAATATATCGTTAAGTTTCATAAGAATCAAATGGTGCAGCAATCGTGGTTTGATGAAGAGGCACCTCTGGTGGTATGACAAAATCCTCTGTCCATTGTGCTTGGCTACAATATGTTCTCCAGTACAAATTAAATGTGCAACAGTAGCTCAAAACACAACAATATATGTAAAAATAGGAGAAGGCAGAAAGGCAGGATTACAGATTAGGATGTATTTTTTATAAATTCGGCAACCGGGATTAAGTTAATCCGAATAAGTCCCATCACTGGTCAGTGTCAGCTCCTATATACACCTAAAAACTAGATCACCTATAAACTCCTCACAGTGTAATATTCTACCGTCGTTTTACCTATAGCTGTGTTCATATATACCTTAATTATTTTTATAGTTTAACTATTTTTTACTCAATCCTCAACCCCAATAGAGGTGGGTATGGTTTGTAGTGAGCAAATAAAAAATAAACCCGTCTGCATACTATATATACATATATATTTACAATTGGCGTTAATGGATCGTCTTTGAAGTGATCTTTGTGCAATCATTATGATCCTTACAACAATCCTCAATTAACGCCAATAAAAATTAATTTTACAGTTGGATGGAGAGAAATAAATAAACTAAAGCAAACCTATAAAAATTCATTAAAGTTTGTTATAGTATTTGATTGAAAGACAAACAGATTCGAGGTTGTTTCTGTGCCCAAATTGGCATTAGAAAGTGTTGGGGGGATTATTTGTAAAGGTCCAACTCAGTTTTTACATTTTTAAAATTTGAGGTGAGGGGCTATAGGGTATAAAGTTGTTTTTGGCTAATGATTATGGCTAATTATTTTTAAATCGTTTTAATTCTTTTAAATTAATTTTTGAAAATATTTTAATTAATTTTAAATTATTTTTTTTAAATATTTTAATTGATTTTAAATAATGTTCAGAAATCTAGAAAAGTTAATATAAATCTAAAATATTATTTGAAAATTAAAATTATTTTTATCAGATTTCATTAATTTTTAGTTATAACGTGTAATGAATATTTTTAGAATTTTATCGGTTATTCGCAGCTATTCGTAGGTTACCCAACACGTATGCATAAGCTCCTAATGCAACCCTATTGCATGCAGGAGAGTATGGAAAAACAAAGTATTATATTTACTTTTTCCGTAGCGAGCAAGGGTTTCATACGCAAAAGTTGTTTACTGTACGATTTTGATATTGTCTTTTTAGAAAGATGCAGCGCGAAAAGACGATCATTTTTTATATCACACGATCAAAATCAAATGGTAATTTTTGACGGTATTCATCAAAAACTTAAAAAATCCGTTTGTATACAGCTTGGTGCAGCGAGGGTTAAAAAAACAATTTATAAAATGATAAAATTACAATTTATAAAATGATAAAATTACAATTTATAAAATATTTAAAATTACAATTAATATAATATTAAAATCACAATTTCTAAAATATTAAAATCACAATTTATAAAATATTAAAATCACAATTTATAAAATATTAAAATCACAATGTATAAATCAATAAAATTACAATTTATAAAATAAATTTACAATATACAAAATGAATTTGCAGTATATAAAATGAATTTGCAATATATAAAATGAATTTACAATTCATAGAATAAATTTACAATTTATAAAATATTAAAATTACAATTTATAAAATATTAAAATTATAATTAATAAAAAAAATTACAATTTATAGAATAAAATTACAATTTATAAAATAAATTTACAATATATAGAATGAATTTATAAAGTATATTTGCAATTCATAGAATAAATTTACAATTTATAAAATAATAAAATTACAATTTATAAAATATTTAAATTACCATTTATAAAATATTTAAATTACAATATATAAATCATTAAAATTATAATTTATAAAATATTAAAATCAAAATTTATAAAATATTAAAATCAAAATTTATAAAATATTAAAATTACAATTTATAAAATATTAATAATACAATTTATAAAATAATAAAATTACAATTTTTAGAGGCGGCGTCAGCGCACTCATAGAATGACCGTTGTCTGTACGCTTGTATGTCCGTACGTCCGGCGACGGGATATCTCAAGAACGCATGGACCAATTGCGACCAAATTTTGTGTACTTACTCTTTGGGTCACACGTAGAGTCGGTATTGAAATTGGGCAAAATCGGTCAAATAGTTTTTTTTAATTTATCAAAATTTTGAAGTTTCAACTTTTCTACACAAATCTTACGCTAACTCGTCAACAAACAAAGGGATTTTATCTCAATGTTTTATACACACTCTTGGGGCACTGGTGGCATTACTACAAACATTTCTCGAAATTGGGTGAATAGTTTTTTCGAAAAAAAAATCAAGATTTTGAAATTGCAATTTTAATACGCAAAATCGACTAATAACTATTTTACAATTTCGAAATTGAATTTATTTTCCAATACACCCATACCCACCCATTTTTCACCCTGGGCGTTGGGCGCTGACGCCGCCGCTTCGCGCAAGCACTAAATAAACCGCGAAGCGATGATTTTTAATTCAAATATATTCAAAACAATATTTATTTGCAAATTAATCTAATATTTATTTGGAAACATTTTAAAGTTAATATTTTTATAGAAAAATATTCGAAATTAATCATTATTTAGAAAAACTATTTAATATTGTTATTGCGCAAAACAATTTTTATTCCCCGGGCGGAGCACGGGCTAAAACCTAATTTTATATAATATTTTAATACAATAATTTGTTTGTATAAAATTATAAAATTTTCAGAAAAAATATAGAATCAAGTAAGAACAAGGCACACCGCAATGGAGGAAATTAATGTTCTAGTGTCAAACCTGCACATAAGATTATTTAATCTACGTATTATTTGGGAGCATCTACCAGGATGGGACAGTGCAGAAAATATCACCGTAATTAATAGCTATGGAGACCCATTAAGAATCGAATTGGCGGCAATCAGGGAATTACTTTTAGAGTTCCAAGAAAATGACGAGGGTGGGGAGGTGATAGAAAACAATCCTCCGGTTGTGATTTCCTCTGTTAAAGATTTTTGTAACTTATTAATTCTCCGTACTCGTGAATCAGAGATGTGGAGTATTTGCAAATACTTACTTACAAAATACTATTTCAAATACTTTTAAGTATTTAGTATTTGTATTTCAAAACTAACAAAAGTTATAAAGTATTTGGTATTTAGTATTTGAAAGATTTTAAAGCAGCAAAGATTTGGAATTGTATTTGAATTGATTTCAATATAATA